>CM041779.1:61448870-61478256 GCA_023374045.1 Limonium bicolor | reverse complement strand
CCTTGAATGGGTAGCATCCTGGATTAGTGGGCCACCCTAAAGCCCGGTGGTGGGATGTAGTAATCCCTGCCCGGAGGTCATACCGACTTAACTGGAAGTAAAGTATGTATGAAGTAAGTATTGTATGTGTATTGGTCTTGACTATTGTAAGTCATCGACCGGAAGTAAAAGAGTATCGAACACCCGATAAACCCGGGTGCGTAATGAAGCTAACTGGACCTTGTATGTATTGGAGAATTGTATCTCCGTATTGCGTATTGGATGTAATGAGTATGTATTGTGTACGTGTATTCTGGAAAGTGGTAAGTAAGCATTGGTTGACTTGTATTGTTCCAAGCATGTGTTGTACTGTGCGTATGTATGTATACCTCGTGTAGTATTGTAGTATCGTGAATGAAGCATGTATGTATGTATGTATGAGTGTATGTATTGCAAATGAATTGCATGTATTCGACCAAATGGTCGGCGTACCCTCGCTAGTACGCGGGGTATGCGGTTATCATATTCAGCGTAAGCTGACCCCCTCGGGGGAACATTTTTAGTGTGCAGGTACCCGGAGCGAATACGGTCAAGGTAAGAGACCGGCGACGCGCCTTGTAATTAGAAGTATCTAGTTTGTGAGGAATGGGTAGTAGATTGACTCCTAGTGAGTATGTATGAATGTGGGAGAAGTATTGTATTGATTTGGAACCTAGTGAACTCGGTATGCGTAGTGTATCATCTTGTACGGAATTGTGGAGTATTGTATTGAATGGAGTAATGTATCGAATGGAGTATTGTAGTATCCAGTATGTAATGAGAGTATGTATTGTATTAAGTAGTACTCGGATATTCCGGTCCATCAGACCGATGCTGTATGTAGCAGTAGTAGCCTTGTTAGTCACGTGAGTGACTAACGGCATTGTATCACCCGATATGTAAGTATGTATCCGCTGCGTGACTCGGGAAGCCCGAGGAGATTGGACGGTAATGACTGAATTAATAGTAGGGGTGTTACAAAAAGTGGTATCAGAGCGAAGTATCGCTCTGATGACTGGAAATACCGAGTTTAGGAATACCGAGTTAGGAATTAGAAGCTTAGGGCTAAGGGCTGAGAGTTAGCATTGGAGATATGCTAGTTAGGAACTACCGGTGAGTACCGGATACCTACAACACCAGTCCCGCCCACCGCAAACCCCATTGTATAACTTGGGAAAGGACGCCAGAGAGAAGAAAAGCCTTCTCATACTCGGGGAAAACCCGATCTGGCAGTTGTGAAGCAATCACACAGTAAACAAGAACCGACGTATGGTAGATTCCAAGAAATGGAAGACCCGGAAGTGGATCCCGGTTGAACAACAATAACCACACTTAATAGCGGTAGTATAAACACTCCAACCACAAGGAGGCTATAACTTGCAACAGCATGGGGCGACATGCTTAGCAGTCGCAGAACCTAGCTAAACAACCAGCAACAGGAAAAGAAGCACTAACCGTGCAACGAAATGGAAACAGGAGCAGTAATGAAACCCGAGACACAAGTCTGCGGGACAACGGTAATGGCCAAGCAACACCACCAATGGTGAGCTAGCTGGCTAAGGACATAGTCTGGAGTGACTGACTCCAAAACTACAACGCCAAGAAGGTTACAAACCTGGCCAACATAGCTCAGACAGCTACAGGAATATTCACAAGATATAACCTGACATAACTACAACTGTAGTGCCTAAACCAAATCAGGCTCAGTAGCCACAGCCAAAGTGTGGAATAAGCGACAAGGAACAACACAACCAAGTCAAAGGGGAAGCTCCAAGGATTGGAGAAGTACCCTGATCCATGACAGCTATGTCAGACTCACTGGGGAGTTACTCAGAAGAGTGATTAACCCAAGTAAATGATCAACAAGATCAAAGGAAGAGTAAGCAAGACTACCAATTATGAATGGGATCGGTATAGAATTACCCAAAAACCACCAGTACCGCGCACTTGCCACGGCAAGTGCAGTAAGGGCAGGAATATGTAAAGGAACTCTAACGCACCACATGTACATAGTAATGTACCGTGGCTACAAGAAGCAACTACAGGATCACACATCCTAACAACTAGAAGTATGGAACCTTAGAAAGGCCTAACGGTCGGATCACTGTATTTAGAACATACCGGTCGGCGAGAAGCTCGACTTGGTCAAGACCTCAACCATGGCTACGCCATGAGAGACTCCTTTTAACACCGAACCATAATTTTTAAAACCCAAAATTCTTCTTTCAAAACCACAATCTTTCTTTAAACCTTGGATTTTAAAACCAAACCAACAGAATTACGGTGAGTATCATAGAATGATACAAGAGGAGTTGACAACAGAATACTTCACCTAGGCGTGTGACGAACACTACGAGTGTACCCAATTACGGGATGTGGGACAACCGCACTCCGAAGGAGCTTGTGGGCCTGACAAATAGTCGGGTAAGTGGTAACGTATCAATAAGGTACCCCACGTATGTACACAGGTAGTGTACGAAACACGGGAAGTAGTCGACTCCGTTCTACGGACCATCAGTAAGTTCAAACCAGGACAACTGGACACCTCAGACAATTAAGCATAAAGGAACTCAGAAAATCCATCTGAAGATAAGGAGTAAGGACTAGGAAGTGCAGAGAGCACAGACTAGTCGGTATGGACAGTGGATATGTCTCCAAGACATCAAGCAAATATATGACAGCTAGAAGGTATACCCAGCCTAACACAGTAAGGCCACTGCCTAAAACATGAACACTATAATGCTCGGCAAATGGGATAGAACGCCCAAGAGCAATCACGAGATTACCATGAAGTAAAATCTATCATCGAGGGAATATTAAACCTAGTCTCAAGCGCTAGGAGCAAGTATTACGGTCTACTCAACGACGGCAGACGTTATAAACCTAAAGGGAATAGCTTAATACAACACCATAAGACGGTATATAGGACAACACATGTCATAACCATCAGCCGGATGTAACGGCGTGATCCAACGGCACCCAGGAGCAATCCTTGAAGGGTGTCTGTGATAACAACAGTTGAACAAGTGTCTTGGTAAGAGCGCGGAAGCTAGAACAAACATTCGGTTAGAACACCGAAGGGATTTCACTTAACAGGAAATACCCTAAATTAGCATCAGCTTGCCTAAAGGGTCTCCTATGAACGGAAGCGTGATGTCACGACTTACCATGGAGCCTAGTAATACCTCCAATTTACGGAGTATACATGGGGTAGAAACATGTATAAGCAGCTTGCAAAGAGCATAGCTTGCAGCAATAAGGCTTAAAAGCCACCAACCAACTACGTTGTGTGAACTCAAACAGTGGCAAAACCCACACTATTACTAATAGGACTTGCAAGAAATATTCCCATATGACAAGAAATCAACAACTGGACCATCAATTCAAACTCAACCTCTTGAGTGGCTTGGAGTAATGGTCAACTCAGCGTCACTGTCACTAGAGCATCAGTCTAGTATGCAGTCGACAAGCTTTAACTACCTTCATGCCTCCTGGCAATGATAACACAGGGGCACAGAAATCGGGATAAATGCCAACATTGGCCTAGTCCACACTTGGACACTACGAGAAACCCGAGGGAAGACACCTCTTGTTAACCAAGATCACCAATGTGGTGAAGATGCGAACCCTTAGAAAAGGCTCCCATCTACTATAACGACAAAACCTATGCATAGATATTGCCAAGAGACAACGAATACGGAAATGAGATTTCCAAACCACTACGCCATAAGAGGCCGTGGATTGTAGAAGCACATCGCTTAAGAGCACCGAAGCTCGAAGGAGTAAGTATACTCCTTATGCACCCAATCATGTGGTGAACCATTGTATAAATACTTACACGGTAAACCTTGTCATAAGACCCATGAGTGGAAACACACCCCCTCAACGAGAACTTTCACCTATCAGTGATAGAACACTCTTTAATTAGAGAACGGGACAAGAAAACCCTTGAAGCTTCTTGGGATGTTCCGGTGATGTATATGCAAAAGTAAAACCGCATAGCTAGAGCCTATGATCAATGCTCAGCACTATGAGACAGTAATTGTCAAAAACAATCAATGAGTGTGCACATTGCACACCATGGATGACCGGCGCTCAAGAGAGCTTGTAACCCGATAAACCACTTCATCTTTGGTTAACCAAGTTATTGGCAAATGATATCATGAATGAGGAAGTAATGTGAGGTGAGCTAACCTACACATGAAACCTAAATTGGAATAAAACATCCCCACAACGGGAAGATAATAGTATCGCGGTATACTACGACAACTGTCATACATATGACTAGGAACCCCCTGGTGTTTGTACACCATGAGGAAATGATGCCAACGATAATGGCAAGGAGTAAAGGTAAGCTACCACAGTAACGGAGACCGTAAAAACGATGTTGTATAGTGAGTAAGAATACAGTGCACAACAAACGACCGGAATGAGGAAGTAGCTGGACAATGACACGAAGTATAAGTATGAGATAACAAGCAGAAATATTCATCCCTATCACATAAGTGATTTACTGCCAAGCGTTTACGCCTCTGCACTCTGTATGACTGAGTGTTTTGGTATTGCACTCGCGCAGTAATGATCTAATGCGATAGCTAGGAATATGGGAATGTGAACCGTAGTAAACCTTTCTTTCACCAACAACATGGCACAAGCCAGTCAAGCAAGCCTAGCAGCAAACCATGCAGGCCAATGCCAAGAAGCACGAAGAGTGTACAACACACTAGTAATCACAAGATGTGAATTCCATTGGAATATAAGGTGAAGGAAGATAGAACAAAGTCACTAGGACCAACGCATAGAAATGCAAGGTCATACAAGTAAGAACATTTGTATTGAACCAGAAGAACTGGTATGATGCAGAAACTATTGACACCAGAGGAAGCACTACAACTAAGTAGTGACTTAACCTCGCCCGACAAAAGTCGGAGGAACTCAACGAATAATCGTGGAAGCACAAATAGCATGTGCAGTAGATTACCAGAGAGCTGGTTATAAGTCTAAACTCATTGAGTTCAAACAGCGGTAAGAGAATACCACACTGTTAGTAAACCTCATTTCCACAATAGAGGAATAAAAAGGTGATGTATAGCACATTAACGATAACATGAGGGTGAGTAACCCAAGTTATCAGGGTCGCGCAGCAGAAGCTAGTGGGCCCTAGCTAAGAAATGAAATACACCTAGTAAGTATGAAAGAATGGCTATTAATGCCTTGAAGCCTAATAGGCTAGAACCGAATTGGTTATGAGTTAAATAAACTCATGTACGAATCCTCGGTGCAAAGACTAAACCATTGGTATGGTTAAGACCCTTTGACCAGAGCATATTGTATAGTATATCGTAATGAAGCTAAACGCTTCAGATTGCCCAAATCGAGTAACCAATGTTTAATAGTAACATATGGTAGATTACGTGGGCGTAATCCCTTTTAAGGGGGGTAGAGCGAAAACCGCTTAATGCAAGTTTTATAAATAAAACACATAAAACTATAATGCGCATAGCACAAATGAGAATGGATTTAATGATTGGTACTGATGTTAAATAAACATACGTATTCATTCATATTGTAACTGTGGTAATTAGGCACGAGAGATGCGAATACCATAGGATGAATATACCCATCTTGTAACCCCAGTGTAAAAGTATTAGTAAAGTGGAGTAGAGTAACTCTTGGGGAAATAAGAATCCCTGTAGTGGGTGTCTATTTGAAGTTAGACATGGCACTACAATGCAAGAGTCGGTATAAAACCGATGTAGAACCTAGAGAAAATTGAACTCCCTAGGCAATTGTTTTGATACAATTGAAATGAGTAGTGGACGGAGCTCCACAAGTATTGTAACCTTGGAAAAAAAATATAGTAGGATTGATTGTGAGTAGCAGAGGAATGTAGCCCATTAGTGGTGTATTCGTAAGTATGTTATTGGAAGTAAATTGAGGACAGCTGAACTTCATAAGTATTGTATTCCCTAGTTAGAATAACTGAAATGATGGAGAGTAATGGATGGAAGTAATGAAGATTGACGAAATGAGCATTTAGGCATCGAGTTCCGAGGAAAGTATTTGGGAAGTAGATTGAGAATGATTGATGGACTGAATTCCATCCTTTGGAGTTGTATGAATTCGTATCACGACTAGAAAGAGTAAAAAGATAGGAAATGAAAACAACTAATTAATTGTTTGTTTGTTGAAACTGACGTGGGAAGTCGAACTTGATCCTGATCAGATCAAGGGAAACCGAACACAAATTGGGGTGGAAAGATAGTTCAACACTGATGCTGATCACATCAGGGTCGAATGATTCTTGAAGCTCCCCTCAAGTGGTCACAAGAATCACACATAGGATAGAAGTAATGAGTATAAATTGGAATATGGAGTTGTATGTTTTAGAATTTCTTAATTGGTAGTGGTGGAAGAATTTCTTTTAGTATGGGAATGAGGATGTGTTAGAAGTGAGTACCGAAGAAGATAGTAAGGTAGTATGTGGTATTATTCCAAGGGCGGCGGGACATAGAGGAGTCCCCGTCTAGATGACCTGAGCGCCTACGGGATTGGAATGTGTATTGCATTGCTTTGGGAATAGCCTTGCATTGTATATGTGTAGAAATCTTGTAATGTGGAACCAGATGGTGGGACGTGACGCGGACGGAAGTAAGTATGGTATACTTGTATTGTATGGAATGTGGAAACCAGAAGTAATGAATTCAGAAATTGTAAGAGGAAGAATGTACGACCTCTGGCATAGACAAGTAAGAATGAGCAAGTATTGTAATCCTATAACCTTGAGCAACTTTGAGGACAAAGTTCTTAAGGGGGTAGATTGAAATACCCCAAACTTAAATATAGTGGTTAAGATAATTCTAATCCTTATTTAAGAGCCTAATAATTAGAGTAATATTGGTAAGGAAAAATAAATCCAAAAGAAATAAATAAACGCTTTAAAAGCGAGAGAACGCTAAATAAGCGTTAAATAACCATGGGAGGCATGAGACCTCGGTTAGCGTATTATATGGATTCTAAAGGTTTAATAAGACCTAAATAATATATGGGAACAACTCCCGAAGAAAACGGATCCAAATAATGTATTAAAAGCGTAAACGAACCTTAAAGCGCGTTTTTCGAGGAAACCGGAAAACGCGACTTTAAGGGTCAATTAGACTCGTAACAGTTTTGGTTAACTAAATATTCATTAATAAATATTAGTGGAGCTTTAGAACCAATAAAATTAATTAAAAGAGAAAATTCCGGAAAACGGGTGGTACCGGTTAGTAAAAACTGTAACAACCGGGAAGTTGTGGGGCGAGAATAAGCAAATAAACAAACTTAGCATGTCCACTTTGCAAATAAAAGTCAAAAATCTGTAGAGAAGGGAGTGTGTGACCGATGGACTCCTCACCCCCACTCTCTTTATTTATCTCTTTATTGTTCCTAATACACTAGAGGACAAAAGAAATAAGTAAAAAGCAAAATAAAAACTCTCTCTCCTATCCCCACTCCTCTCTCTCACGATTTCTCTCACCTCTCTATTCTCTCTATCCTCTCTTCTTCCTCCTTGGGCGATGGCAATGGAGAAATGAAGCCCCCACAAAACTCTCCACTTCTCTCCTCTCTTTGAGTACCCAAACCTTCTCCAAATCCAATAAAAATTACACCATTGTAATCCCCTTGCCAAGGAGAACATTTTCATCCTTTCAAAAACCCAAAAACTCCATTTTCGTTCTTATGGGTATTCTCCATTTGAAGCTTGAGTACCACCATTAGAAGCACCTTCACCTCCTTGTCATTTTGAGGTAAAAATATTCTTGAAAACCTACCTTTTTCTAGCCCTTATATGTAAAACGAAAATTTAAGTGAGACTTTGTTTTACTCCTTGCATTCCAGCCGATTTTGGCTACTCATTTGGGCTGGGAATCTTGTTCATTTGCTAGACATGGACTCCACACATTGGTTGGAAGGTAATACTTTTTTCTAAACCCTAAAACATCTAAATTCTAGGGTTAGTTTAAGTTAAGGTGCTAAACTAGTATGGGCATGTATGGCTTGCTGTAGCATTGCCATTCTTGAACAAAAACCGAGAACAAGGGAAGAAGGAAAGAGGAAAAGAAGAGAAGGAAAGGAAAGAAGGAAAAAGAAAAAAAACTAACAAGTCAAGGTAATGCTCTTACCTTGGGTTAGTTTGTGTATTTCATTGTAACAGATTTTAAGTGTCTAACAATGAGGAATGTATGTAGTATGAGTAGTAGTAATGTATAGTAATGTATTGGAGAAGATAATGTAACAGTTTTTGAAGTTTTAAATGATGTTTAAAAGCTTGGGAAAACATGGGGTATTGAATGTATATGTGCAGGAATTTTATGTTGTTGTAGTAGTGTTGAAATGTGTATATAATGCATGGTATAAACAGGTTGCGTGAATGAGCATATATGAGCTGAGTTGGTGTGTGGAAAAGCTAAAATTATAGGGGAGACTATGGCAAATTTTGTCTATAAACTTGGGGACTTAGTAGTGTAAGAAGAGGAAATGTCCAAGGTAGTGACTAGGTGTATTTGGAGAGTTGGAAGTGAGTATTTAGTGCCTTGAAACAGATCTGAGGAAGATCTAAGTAAGGTGAAGAGATGGGATGTAAAGTAATGTATTTTGGATGCTAGGAATGGCATTAGTTGAGGAAGTAATGGAGGGTAGAAGTTGAGTAAAAATCTGTAGCCTTTGAGGAAGGAGCAAAATCTGTAGCCTTTGAGGAAGGAGCAAAATCTGTAGCATTAGTGAAATACAACTAGTATAAGTGTTGGATTGAAATGAGATGGAACTAGGTTGTGAGCTAATGTATTTAAGATGCTAAGAGTGGCATTGGATGAGGAGGTATTGGAGTATAAGGGTAGAGGAAAAGAAAAATCTGTAGCATAAGGTATAAGGGAAGAAACAATGGGAGTGTTGAGTTGAAACTTGGGAAATTGAGAGTATAAATAAGCATAGGATTGTGTAATGTATTAAGGAACGAATTAGCATGATTTAGAGCGTCTAAATAGTACTAAAACATGTTAGGATGCATGTAGGAAGAATAGGGAAGCAATGGGTGAAATTGGGAAAAGAAAACAAGGCCTGTAGCAAGTTTCTGCTACTGTCCGACCCACAGCTGGATCGGACGCTGGGTCGGACAAGGCCTGAGTAACGAAAATAAACCTTCTGGAACCGTCCGACCCAGAGCCGTGAGTCGGACGTGGGTCGGACGTGCCTTGAGAAACGACGGTAATTCTTTCTGGAATGGTCCGACCCAGGGCCGTGAGTCGGACATGGGTCGGACAGGCAAAAATTTTCTTCAACGAAGTTTCTGACTTCGTCCGACCAGAGAGATGGGTCGGACGTGGGTCGGACATAGCTTGGATGACGAAACTGAAACCTTCTGGAATGGTCCGACCCAGAGGTGTATGGGTCGGACGGAATAGTGCTGGGTCGGACGGGAGTAATTTCAGAGGACGAAAACCTACTGGAATGGTCCGACCCAGGGTTGGGTCGGACGGTGGGTCGGACGGCCCAAACACTTAAAAAAAAAATGTTTTTATAATACGACTATAGTAATCATATGTATGTATAGGTATATGCCTATACACCGGTATGCATGTAAAAGTAGTAATACACCATTAATGAAGTAATAACGGTAAGAAAGTAAGTAAATGTGTAAGGAAGTAAGTTATGAAGTAGTAAAGGAAAGAATGGTTTTATAACCAAGTAAGAAAGTAATGAAGTAGTAAGAATACATTGAAAGTATCAATGAAGGAGTAAGTAGATCAATAATAGATCATTGATCGTACTACTTCATGTATGTATAGGAATCCAATAGTTGATCCTCGAAGGAGCCGGTAGTGCGGATACAACGGTGAACGGTATGATTTCTTCATGCTCTGTATCCTAACCTGGTTACCCCGATTTGTGTGCTTATGTGATCACCAATAAGATAAATGCACGAATCGGACTTATACTGCACTTAACTGTGTTTGAACTATTTTGTTCTTGTTGTATCTTCTTGAACAATTAGTTTGTATAATTCATGAAATGAATGAATGGAATTGAGAAGTATGTGTAAGTATTGTGTACTTGAGTATTGTATGTATGTATGGAAATGAGTATTGACTTCTACTAATTCCTAACGTTCTAACTCCTAACTTGAGTAATGAGTAAATGGAATGAGTAGAAGTCCGATATAGTTTCGGCCACGCGTGAGGATAAGGAAACACAAGAGGTTGGATCCGAATCCTGGCTGTAATCTTTTCCATGGACCAATTCCCTTGAATGGGTAGCATCCTGGATTAGTGGGCCACCCTAAAGCCCGGTGGTGGGATGTAGTAATCCCTGCCCGGAGGTCATACCGACTTAACTGGAAGTAAAGTATGTATGAAGTAAGTATTGTATGTGTATTGGTCTTGACTATTGTAAGTCATCGACCGGAAGTAAAAGAGTATCGAACACCCGATAAACCCGGGTGCGTAATGAAGCTAACTGGACCTTGTATGTATTGGAGAATTGTATCTCCGTATTGCGTATTGGATGTGTAATGAGTATGTATTGTGTACGTGTATTCTGGAAAGTGGTAAGTAAGCATTGGTTGACTTGTATTGTCTTCCAAGCATGTGTTGTACTGTGCGTATGTATGTATACCTCGTGTAGTATTGTAGTATCGTGAATGGAAGCATGTATGTATGTATGTATGAGTGTATGTATTGCAAATGAATTGCATGTATTCGACCAAATGGTCGGCGTACCCTCGCTAGTACGCGGGGTATGCGGTTATCATATTCAGCGTAAGCTGACCCCCTGGGGAACATTTTAGTGTGCAGGTACCCGGAGCGAATACGGTCAAGGTAAGAGACCGGCGACGCGCCTTGTAATTAGAAGTATCTAGTTTGTGAGGAATGGGTAGTAGATTGACTCCTAGTGAGTATGTATGAATGTGGGAGAAGTATTGTATTGATTTGGAACCTAGTGAACTCGGTATGCGTAGTGTATCATTGTACGGAATTGTGGAGTATTGTATTGAATGGAGTAATGTATCGAATGGAGTATTGTAGTATCCAGTATGTAATGAGAGTATGTATTGTATTAAGTAGTACTCGGATATTCCGGTCCATCAGACCGATGCTGTATGTAGCAGTAGTAGCCTTGTTAGTCACGTGAGTGACTAACGGCATTGTATCACCCGATATATGTAAGTATGTATCCGCTGCGTGACTCGGGAAGCCCGAGGAGATTGGACGGTAATGACTGAATTAATAGTAGGGGTGTTACACAAACTTTGAAAAACCAGCACTCATAATGTATGGTGCAATAGAAGCATGCGGAACCTGAGCCTTCCAATTTGATCGGGTTCTTAGGGTACGGTTTCTATAAGGTTGTACCTCTGAGATATAGACCCATGATCAGACCGAAGCGCCTTGATCTTATGGTTGAGTTGTACTTGGACTTTTCCTGCAAAGACTTGAAATTTCTCAAAGACTTTGTCTTTAAAAGCAATAAAAAGTGTCAAAACAAATCGTGAGTAGTCATCAACAATTACAAGCACATACCAATTTCCACCAAAACTTGTGATTCTCATAGGCCCACATAAGTCCATGTGAAGTAATTCAAGTGGCTTGGATGTACTTACAATGTTCTTTGATTTGAAAGAAGTCTTAGTTTGTTTGCTTCTAACACATGCATCACAAAGATTGGTCTCAGATTCTTTAATCTCAGAGAGTCCTCTTACCAACCGTTTCTTGACAAGTTTTCTTAACAAGGAAATGCTAACATGCCCTAGTATTTTGTGCCATAGTGTGGAGTCATCTATTGAAGCAGTCAGACATGGAAGGTTTAGACTGTCAATATCCACCAAACTAGTTACATAAACATTTTTCCACCTTTTTCCCTTTAACAACTCTTTGTCATTGTTTTGACTAACTATGCTACAATGTGTAGAATAGAAGTGAACTGAATTGCCTTTGTCACATATTTTAGATACACTAAGCAAATTGGATTTTAAACCATTAACTAAATTGACATTATCAATGACATAATCTGAAGTAAAACCAACCTTACCTACACCGATGATTTTTCCTTTCTTGTTATCGCCAAAGGAAACGGTTCCCTGGCTTCTTGGTTCGAGTGAGAAGAACTTCATTTTGTCTCATGTCATGTGTTTAGAGCACCCACTGTCTATGTACCAGCATGGGTCCATTCCCACTCGATTCTGCATTTAACAAGTTAGTGGTGTGGGGTTAGGGTCCACAGGAAGGTTGGACCCATTTCCACCAACAATCATTGTTCTAGGATCATTTTTTACTACCCATTTTAGTCCTATTTTCTTGAGTTGCCAAAGCCTCATAATTCGTGTTCTATAGCATTTGGCTTCATGATGACCAGGTTGTCTGCATAGATGGCAGACACCTCTACGACTGGTCCCTGACTGATACCCGACCTGTCGTTTGTTTCTCCATATGGGTGTCCTAGGAGTAGCTTCTAGCTTTGCATGTTTTTCTTTGATTAATGCTATTTATTTTTCTTTTGCATTAAGAGCAGCAATCAACTCATCGATTTCAGGTTGTTTTCCTAGCTTCATCTTTTCATGAACGGAAAGAATTTCACTATAGTCGATTTACAATTTCATGAGTGCTTTCATAAGGTTTTCTACCTTATCCTTGTCCGAATTTTTCTCCAATTTTTCATTTTCCTTCAAGAGTTCCTTGTTTTCATTTTCCAATGCCTCTAGTTGATCAACTAGTATGAGAGAAAACTTTCTATGTCCTAGAAGTTCAGCCTTTTGAATGTTCCTTCTAAGTTTAGAGTAGTTTACCTTGTTTTGTTCTTCTTCTTCTGATTCTGACGTGTCCTTGTCTTGTGCCATCAAGCAAACTTCCTCAAGGCATAGGTGAGCCTTCTCATCTTCCGAGAGATCACTATCTGAGGTTTGATTATTGTCGCTTAGCTCTGAGTCTCCCCATGCAGCAACAAACACTTCTTTCCTTGGCCCTTTGTTGAACGATCTTCGGACAGGTTTCCTGACCTTGTCGTTGTCCTCTCGGGATTCTTGAGGATAGACTTTGATGTGGTGCCCATGCTTTGAGCACCCGAAATACTTGTCATTGTTCTTCTTGTGATGATCGTCAGTCTCCTTGGGCTCTTTTCCTTTCCTCATGTTGTTTCTTATGAACTGTCGAAAGTACCTCTTAGCATAGAGAACCATCTCACCATTGTCTTCTCCTGTCTCGGAATTTAAGCCACCTGAAGGACTATGCATTTTCCCTTTTCTTTTGTTGAACTTTCTAAGTTTCGTTGTTGTAGTTTTAACTCGAACGCCATCAGGGAACCTAACATGTCTGCCAAAGACATCTTAGATAGATCATGGACTTCTTGCATGGCATTGACTTTGTAGTCGAAGGAGGCATGAAGAGATCTGAGAAACTTCCTAATTTGATCCTCATTTGAGATAGTTCTTCCAAGCACCAGCATTTTGTTGATCAACTTGGTGAACCTTGTATGCATTTCATAAATGCTCTCCTTTTCTTCCTTCTTGAATAACTCACAATGAGTGAGTAGCAGCTCAATGCGAGTCTTTTTTATCTCATCATCCCTTCATACGTGACTTCAAGAGTTTTCTAAATCTCTTGAGCTGTTTTAGTTGAGGCTATTTTGGAGTATTGTTCAGGTAGTAGTGCGTAGTGTAGAATCCTTACGGCTCTAGCATTGAATACCAACTTCTTGATTTGATCATCCGTCATGTTTTCAATCGATATGTCTTGTCCTTGAGCATCTCGGAAAGTGTATTCACCGTGTGATATAACCCTCCACATTCTTGGATCATCAGACTTGATGCGAAACTCCATTTTATTCTTTCAGTGAGTGTAGTTATCTCCATTGAAGAGTGGTGGTCGATTTGGTGCAGAACCTTCTTCTGAAGCTAGTAGGCTTGCGTGAGACATTTCGATCGACTTTCCCCATTCTTACACCACCTCTCTTCTCTTCTTACATTTGTTCTTTCTCTTCCTTTTGGCATCATGTATGGCGAGCAAGGTACACATGTACCACTTCTCTTTTTTTCCCTTATTTTATGGTTTGTCTTGACCCACTTCTCTCTCCTTTTCTTTATTGTCTTGTCCTTATGTGCTTATCTCCTCTCTTACCTTGCATGTCTTGAGAACTCAAGCCACAAACAATGACACCTCGTCATTTTACTCTTACTTTATTACTTCTAAATTGTACTTGTTTCATTTCCTATACTTCATTTCTTTTCATTCACCGTTGCATTCCAACACAACAAGTAACATACTCTTTCCTTCCTTCTTTGTGAGGACCAAAATAAACTTCCACTTCCAGCCATGATATCTTCCTCATTCTTCTACCAAAATTCATGAAATAGGTACCAATGTGTAGATCTAGAATTAAGATACAAATGAGCATAAATTTTTATGATTTTGTTTTAGGACCCGACCTGGGCGAGTTAAGGAAGAGACGAGGGCAGAAAGTGTTTATTTCGGCTAAGACTTGGTCTTGTTTTGTGCTTTTTTGTGACTTCTCTTATCGATTTGGTATTAAGTTCGAACCCAACTTTACTTGTCCTCTTCCTTTCCATGCAAGTGTGTAAAAAACTGAAATCAAGAGGAAATCGGTGTAGATATTACTCTTGTTTGAACCTACACAAAGAGGTAGATCCTTGTTCTTCCTTGCTCTTCCTTGAAAGGTCTCTCTTTGTTGATTTTCAACGCTCAGTTTCTACTCCTTTCCTTCATGCACAAGTGGGGAACTCTTGAAACTTTGGCTTCGGTCCAAGGTCTGAAAATACAAGAGAAGAAACCGAGAAAACCATAACCGAAATAAGGGGGTAAGTGGTGTTGTAAAGATCTACTCTTCATCCTCTATTCTTGAACTTTGGCATCAAAAGGTATCTTTCTTTTTCTCTAATAGTGCCAAAAAAAGAGGTGGAAACTACCTCCAAACAAGCCCTAAACTAGTACATTATGTTAAGTTATATGTTCAAACGATTTGGATTAATGTTGGGCAAATCGGTGTGTTAATTTGGTTCTAACAATGCCTAAAACTTAGTGGTGAATCTTTGGTTATTTGGTGATGTTGGATAGATTCAAACTTTTTGGTGTTGTGAGTGGTTGGTGAATGTAGTAATCCAAAAACTTAGGGTAAAAATTTGTGATTAACATTGGAGAAAAATTAAGGTTAAGTGATAATGCCAGGCTTGTTTATCATATTTTTTAATTCTATTGTGTTTCTTTGCTAAAGTGTGTTTAATCTATTAATAGCATTCAGGCCAACATATGAGTTTGTTTGTAATTAGATTCCATTAAATCATGAAATCCTTTCCAAAATATTCATGTGAGTGGCACACAAGGCAGTGACAGTAAGGTGCCCGTAGCAACGAGTATGTGTAAGGCATTGTGAGAAAAACGAGTGTGGGGCACACAACCACGGTGCGAGGGTAAGGCACACGACGCCGGCCTGGAGGACGGGGAGCACGGTCTCGACCTAGACGTGGGCTCAAGGACTCAACCTGGGCATGGACGCGGTGCACGACGTCAACCTGGGTGCGAGGCATCAACCCGGGCGCGGGATGCACGGCGTCGACCTAGGCGCGGGGCGTGAGGTGTCAACTCGGGCATTGGGTGTGCAGTGACGACCAGAGGGCAAGGCGTACAATGTCGACCCGAATGGGCGGCACGCGGTGACAACAAGAAGGTGGGAAGCATGGTATCGACCCGAGGGAAGGGCGCGGACGTCGACCTGATGGCAGGCGCACGAGTGCTCAATGACGCCAATGTTGTGCTACAGGGCGCCGCCATTAGGTGTGTGGGGGACATGCTGTGAAAACTTAAGGTTTACCGTAACCCTCATGTAATGCTAACAACCAATTTTATTGATTAAGATTGAAAATAGTGCATGAAAATTTCACTATTATACAAGTATGAATGAATAAAAAGATTAATATAAATAAATAAGTATAATTGGCATCATGTATACATTAGTAACCAACTTGTAAGCTTTAAAAGAAAATAAAGAGGTGAGTTGTGAAGAAAAAAAAGCTAAGAGATGTATATGATGACACTCTTGGCATAGTAATTTACAAAATGTCAATTATCTTAACATATTTAATCCAATAATACTAAACTTAACATATTTACCAGGGTCGACACCGCGCGCCCACGCCCAGTTAATGCTATGCACCGCGCTCCCCGTGCTTGGGTTTATGTCGTGTGCCTCACCCTTGCTTTTTCGCCATGTGCCCCACCCCCATACCTTCACACGACTCATTCACCCACCCTAATTTTAGTTTATCTTGCTATTTCATGGATGAAGATACTCAACAACATGGGTTGAAGTCATGAGAGTGAGTTGTGTTTGGTCTTTAGTCATTTTGTTTAGGCGTGGTTACTTTTCTATTTTGTCTTCTTTATTTTCCTTTTTACTTAACTAGGCGTTAGAAAATGATTTGTATCTAGTATACTCGTACAGACATTAGGTTTGATCATTTACTTTTGTTTGAGTAATATCTTTATCTCTCTTTTGACTTATGTAACTTTAATTGTAAGTAGCTTATGTTGTAATGTTTAGCCTTGTTGACACTAATCAAGAAAAACAAAAGAACATATCAATCCTATAATAATTAATTATTATTAGGTGTGTTATGTTTCATCATCCTCATTTGCTATAATTAAGTGTAATATATTCATTTGTGTCACATAGGATATATTCATAAATGTAATATATTCATTCGTGTCACTGGATATATTTATGAAGGGCACATTGGATTTGGTTCGGGTTCGGTCCGGTTGATGATTTCGGTTCGGGTCATTTCGGATTTCGGGTCATCATCAGGTTGTGGGTGACTTCGGTTTGATTGATTTTGATTTGGATGACTTTAGTTCAGATGGTAGTAGATTATGATTTATTTTCGATTATACAATAATACGGTTTGGTTTGGTCCGGGTTGATTTCTTTTGGATTCCAGGTCATTTTTCAAATTACGATTTTCAATTGAGATTCAGGTTCAAATCGGATTGGTTCGATTCAGTTATTCGGATTGGGTCACTTTTACTGGGTCTAATATTTGGTGCGGTAAAAATCCTTGGTATTCTTCCCAGTAAAGCAGAAACATAGGCAGTCATATTCAAGCCGAACCTAACAAACATTTCACGAGTCGGGTTACAGAAGAATCAAAACCGCCCTTGAGCGCTTGAGCCAGTTGAAGTTCATAAAGTCAGGAACCCTATTATCTCGAATGCAGAACATGTTTTGGAAGATATCCCATGGTTGTGCTGTTTCTTTTCCCAAGTTGTTTGGTCTTTTGTTTGGTAAGGGCGATAACATCGCTCATATTTTAGTTGGTATTGATAGGAAAGAGAAAATTGAACTGAGTGTGGTGATTTTTTTATATAGTTAGATGAGAAAATGGAATTAGGAGTACTCTTTATCTCTTTACTGACTCAGATGTCCAAGTTTGGACCCCGAGAGTGGGTGATTGACCCCCCTGACTACTAGATACACCTCGTATGATTTGGCTTTATGATATATAATACCCTTTGATCCAAAAAATGTATGCATGCATTCAATTCATATAACTTGATACAAAAGCACTCCCCCTCCCCCCTTGCATAACATTCCGGAGAGTGCAGCTCATACTACATATGACAATCTTACTATATACATAATAGAAAAAACAAGAAACATTCAAGCCAACTCATCAGATGAACTAAAAGGACGCAGAGAATTGAACCGGATTACATCAGACGCCACATGCAATCTCATCATAATAACAATTTAACTAATTGGAAACTAGTTCTATAGATGGCGAAAGTTGCTTAACCTCCAGTTGAATCCGCGCTCCCCTGTACTCGACTTCTACCTTCTCTCAAGCTACGTCCTCTTCTGTATTCCACTTCAGCATCAGAGTATGACAAACCCAAGTCATACTTTCTTTTAGCTACAGAACTACCCATGTTAGAGAAGACATCCTCGTCATTATCATCTCCAATTTTATGGTCAGTAAAAACATCTCCAGGTTTCTGATATCGGTCGTGGTTGCAGTCATATGCAATTTTACCTGCAGAAGAACCACAATGAGCCTCAATAATATTCATGTCTATTGTCACACATCTAGGACTCTAGAACTTGGCTACAATTGCATACCGTTCGTCGCTGGTTTATTAACATTAACAAAGAGAGCAAGAAGAAACTTACCTCCGCATCTGCTTCCCATTGGTGGACCCTCGTGAAATGCCGCCTTATCACCGAAGTGACCCAACTCAGATGATAATGCTTTGCTATTTACGTCCAGTGATCCGATTGCAAATGCACAAATTTTGTTCCCTTTGTGCTCCATTTCAGCAGACTCATTTAGTGCATTAAGCGACTTGTCAGAGGGATGCGGAATTATGGTGAAAGAGTCATCCATAACATCAGATATTTCAACATAATGAGAAGTAGTAATCATTTCATCAGCACTGAACCCAAAGGAAGCCCTATATGCCTCTATCTCTTCCGCTTCCTGCTTACCGCCATTCTTATTTTGCCAGTTCTGGATTGCAGTCCCACCACTAAAGTGTACATCAGAGTCCTTGGATATACTTAATCGTCCACCAGAATGAGACAATGGTTGGTCAAGGTAGAACTGAGCAAATGTAGCAGGGCAGAAAAAATTAGTGTCACGAGGCATAAGAGAGCCCGATCCAGTCATAGGATGCCTAGTAGAATGGGGAGGCATAGAAGCATCCCACTGGGAAGAGAACTCCCTCTCTGGAAAAGAAGATAATCGGCAATTACCAGAATTTCTAGAAGCAGGGGACATAAGAGTACTTGCAGGGCTACCAGGTGAAAGGGGGTATGTAGTTTGAAGTTCATTAATAGCACCATGAGCGGTTTTCCCAGCTCCTCTAAGACCCAAAGATGAGGACAGGAATTGAGCAAACGGCACATCTGGAGAAGAGGGGGTGGTTAGATGAGCCAGTTCAGGTGGGGGCGTGAAAGGGGCAGTAGATGGTTCAGTTGTGAAGGTCGAGAACACTGGGGGAGAAACCAATTGAGTCTCATGGGCATAGGGCCCAGTTGCAAACATTGTGGATGATGGATCCCCAGGCGAATTAGCAGATAATGAAACAAAACACCGTGGTGATTGAGCAGTAGAAGGCAAAGCAGAATTTGAGAAGGACGCTGGGGAAGAAGGAGGTGCCAGCAGAGATGGAGCTACTGAAGTAGGTTGATTGGTCAGCCCAACTGCTGCGGGGCCATTTAACTGGTTTGCTGAACCATTGCCCTCTGGTGCCCGTGATGCAGGTACTACACGTTTGCCACCCCTCTGGGGTTTGAAGCATGGGAGTCCACCCCAACATCCAATCCATTTTTTTCTCTGTCAATCAATCAGATATGTCAGCATCCAATAAGTATCGAGTCTCAAAAGCCAGGTGCTACAATTCAAGTTTTAAAATTTAACCCCTCCAACCACTAGATAAGTCTCAGCAATGCAAGAGCTCCTAGATCAGGATTGTTATGAAGAGTTCAGTTTAATAAAATAAAAGGAATATAAACATAGTTGCTCAGCAAAAGATCATGGAGCAAGCACTGAACCAAAGCTTTCCAATCGGATGAAAGTCCTTTCATATTTCAACCAGAAATGGAGTAATGATGAACATCTATACATGAAGAAATTCTTCTAAAATCCATGAGCCAATTAAAATAAATTATCCATATCCAAACCACAGACATCAAATACTGCACAAGACTTCCATAACATCCAGAATCAATCATATTCCACAAAGAAAAAATAAAGAATGTTAATCCCCAATAATCGTGATGGAACCACAGCGAGAGGCCAAGGCCCTTACAGATACAGTCTTGCCTATGCACGTAGGGCCGGGAGGGGACCAGTGCAGACTAGTACGGACACATGAGAAGACAGCTGGTGTGGTATTGGTTAATTAGTTGTCGTTTTACTTTATTAGTGTTTGTGCTGGTTGTCGGGTGATGGTGGCAGTAGGCCAATTCTGTGTTTAAGGTTGAGAATAGTGTGTGGGTATCGGAATTAGTAGTTGTTTGGCCACTGTGTGGATCTGGCAGGCTACGCCTGATTTCTTCCTTCTTTTGGCAGGGTTCTTCCCTGAGTAACTCTTACTACTGTTTTACCTATTTTCCCTAAAGTGACGATGGAAGCTGTATTTATTTGGCTGAGTAATTGCCTTGTCTGCTATTTACTGTGAGTTCCATCAAAGTGGTATCAGAGCTCTGATTCTGAATGGTCATCACCAGAACAGATAGAATGGAGAACCTAGAGAAGGAACAACAAGCACTGAGGGGAGAAGTGGGCGAAATTAAAAATACAGTGGCTAACCTCAGTTCTACAGTGAAGTTCCTGCATAATGACTTGCACACCATGGTGAGAATGATGGAAAGGAGAGAAGCTCTGCGAGACAGCGACTCTACCCTCACCAGCAGTGGACCGGGAAGAGGTAGGAGGGAGCGATGAGAGAGGTTTGCGTGTTCGGAAGATGGAGCTACCGGTCTTCAAACGGACGGACCCGCGGGGTTGGTTGTGCCGACCAGAACATTACTTCTCCATCTGCGGCATTCGTGACCATGATCGGGTGCGGGCTGCGATGGTGTACTTATAGGGCGAAGCTCTCCACTGGTTCTCATGGCTTGAGGACCACGTTGGGGTGACCGACTGGGACGATTTTAGGGAGGCACTGGTCCTTCGTTTCAGTCCAGCAGCGGCAGGAAGCCAAATGGACTAACTCATGGCTCTCCGCCAAGAGGGATAGCTACTGGAATACAGCCAAAACTTTTGAGTGGCTCTCCACCAAACTACGATTGTCTAACAAAATATACAAGAGCATCTTCAAGGGAGGTTTGAAACCAGAACTAAGATCAGACATTAATGTTGTTCAAGCCAGAGTCGCTATGTGAGATGATGAGGGTGGCTCAGGAGGTTGAAGAAAAAACGCTGCAGTTGAACATTTTTTGAAATACAGAGGAGAAAAACCGGCCACGTCCTCCTGGTCGAACTCCAAGCTGTTGCTGCTCACCGATGGGGGACAACAAAACGCACCGCCTGAGAAGACAGCAGACAAATCATGGAGAGAGGGGACGACGAACTCATACGGGCCAAAACCAGGAGTATCACGAGGGTCAAACCCAGCCTCTGTGGGGTCCAGTGTGTCCATTGGGGCAAGTTCATCAATGGGCCTGCAAACCCAGGAAGAACAAAGATGATGGACCTTGGGCCTCTGCTACAGTTGTGGAGTCAAACGGTACCCGGGTCACAGATGTAAGAGTACAAGCCTGATATTGCTGACTCTGGAGGAGGAGCCCGAATCAGGTCACGACCCACACTCACCCGAAAATGAAACAGAACTGATATTGCTGACTCTGGAGGAGGAGCCCGAATCAGGTCACGACCCACACTCACCCGAAAATGAAACATAACTGACTGAAGGAGAGGAAGTCGCAACCCACCCTGTCACAACTTTCACAGCTGGGAATTTTTTGCAAAGTGATCGATGAAGCTTATGGGGTCGTTTAATGGAATAGAGGCGCTGATCTTGGTCGACAGTGGGGCAACCCACAATCTTGTGGCCTTGCAGGCGGTGGACAGACTAGGGCTACCGGTCGACAACAATGCCTCGTTTGGTGTCTTGGTGTGGGATGGAGTGTGTCAGCGGTCAAGGCATTTGCAGGCAAGTTAATTTCTCCATTCAAGAAGGTCAGTTTGTACAAGACTTCCTCCCCTTTAAGCTGTTTGGAGTTGACATCATTCTGGATATGGAGTGGTTGCAATCTTTGCACGACACTAAGACAAATTTGGGGACTCATGTCGATTCAATTTAAGCAAGGAGACGAGTGGATTAAGTTTCAGGGGGATCCAACTTTGTGTCAAAGGCGGTTTCTCTGAAAACAATGAACGCACTCAGCACGAAAAAGGTGTTCGGTTCCTGGTTACTCTCGATTATCAGGGGAAGGAAAAAGACGGCTTGAGCAGAGATGAGACAATTCAATGGCTGCTGACTCACTATGGGGAAGTGTTTTCAGAAGTGTCGTTCTTTCCACCAGCCAAATTCCTGGACCACGAAATACCGACGAGAGCAGATTCCAACCCCACGAACTCCAAGCCATGCCGGTACCCTTACTACCAGAAAGAGGAGATTGAACGCATAGTTTGAGAGATACTTGCAGCGGGACTAATTCGACCCAGCAACAGCCCGTATTCCAGCCCAGTCCTATTGGTCAGAAAGAAGAATGGCGTGGGGCGATTCTGTGTGGACTATCAGGTCCTGAATGAAGCTACAATCCCGGATAAGTTTCCAATTTCAGTGATAGAGCGACTAGATGAACTGCATGGTGCTACCATTTTCTCCAAGCTGGATTTGAAATCCGGTCACCACCAATTAAGAGTCCGTGAAAATGTTCCCAAGACCGCTTTTCGCACCCACGAAGGCCACTACGAATTCCTAGTCGTGCCATTCGGACTGCGCAATGCTCCAGCAACGTTTCAAGCAATAATGAATGAGCCAATGAGGTATTCAAACCTTTCCTTCGTAAGTTTGTTCTGGTGTTTTTTGACGATATATTGGTGTACAATCGAGACTTGGAGGAACACTATAGGCACCTGGAAGCTGTACTCCAGCTCTTACAGCAGAACAACCTGGTAGCAAACTTAAAAAAGTGCCAATTTGGGAACACACAACTGGAGTATCTTGGTCATGTGATCTCTGAGCAACGAGTTGCTTCTGACCCGGAGAAGATAAGTTGTACAGTAAACTGGCCACCACCGAAAACAGTAAACGAATTGAAGGGATCCTTGGGGCTCATTGGTTATTACAGGAGGTTTGTGCAGGGTATGGAACCATTGCTACCCCACTCACCAGTCTGTTTAAAAAAAGGAATTCAATGGAATGAGAATGCACAGAAAGCATTTGATGAACTGAAACACAAGCTCACGAGAGTCGCCATTTTGGCCATGCCAAATTTCTCAAAGACATTTATTGTTGAGACTGACACTTCCGGTAAGGGTTTGGGAGCAGTACTGATGCAAGGAGGCAGACCAATAGCCTACTTAAGTCAGGCCCTAGGTCCACGAGCACAGCTGAAGTCTACTTATGAGAAGGAGCTGAAGGCGGTAGTGTTCGCCACTACAAAATGGTGCCACTATCTGCTGGGAAGAAACTTTGTATTCCGCATGGCCAGCGTAGCTTGAAGCATTTGTGGGAGCAAAGGCTACTCACGGAGAGTCAACATAAGTGGGCCCTCGAACTTATGGGGTTCAACTTTGAGATTCAGTACAAGCCCGGGAGAGAAACAAAGCAGCTGATGCTCTCTCAATGGTGGAGTTTCACTGACAGGAGTTATGGGCTTTCTTGGTGGTGGAATATACCGGTTGGAATCAACTGGAGACAGAAATTGAGACAAATTCAGAACTGAAAATGATCATCCAGCAGATCATCATCGAACCCACTACTTTTCCAAATTTTATCCAATGGGAAGTTGTTTTACAAGGGGCGCTTGGTAAAGCAATCTGTGTTGATTCTGGCGCTGCAGCAAGAGTTCCACAGTTCTCTGGCAGGGGGCATTCTGGGTTCCTCCGCACCCTCAAGTGAAGCAGCAATGCATTTTATAGGGAAGGGATGAGAAAACAGATTAAGGAATTCATTGCAGCCTGCATTACATGCCAGCAGATCAAGTACAGCTCCCTTCTGCGGGTTTACTTCAGCCCCTTCCAGTCCCAAGTAAGGTTTGGGAAGACGTATCCATGAATTTCGTGCCCGGACTGCCAAGAGTCCAAGGGGTGGATACAATTATGGTGGTCGTGGACCGACTTTCCAAGTATGCTCATTTTATCGCGTTATCGCGACCCTACACAGCAAAGGATGTGGCCACTATGGCTGCGTTCGGACATTGGCATTTCTATGGTATAAATGTGGTATGTTTGAGTTTGGCATTTTCGACAAAAAATGTCAAACCGCCACTTCCGAACAACAATTTTCAAAACAGCCACAAATATACCATCACAAAACCAAAAAACAACCCACAATTTATGTGAATATCGTAAACAGAGATGGAGCCAGAAAACTGTAATTAGGAGGTGAGAATATTTTAACAATATTAATTAATTTTTAATAAATTAATTTAAATTTTCAATATTTATAATTATGTTTTAAAAATGATATTATATATTAAATTTGACACAAAATTAAATTAAAATTAAAATATATAGATTAATATATTATAAATTAGTTTATTTTCCCTTTTTTATTTTTAGTTTTTTTATAAAGATTGGTATACTAAATTATAAATTAATGAAAATAATATAGAGCAATAGTTTTAAACTATTAGTGTTTTTCTAAATTGTTTATTCAGATACGGATAAATAGTCTCTTAAAACTATTATTATCTATCAATTCTAATAAAAATATTCTACAAGAAAAAGAGCAAACTAATAAAAATTATGATGTAAACTTTCAATTATATCAAAATTATTAGAGTACAAAATATTTGTAGTATATTTCAGAAATATCAATTATAAGTATTCAACTTGCTAAGTAATAATTAATTACAAAACTGTTTGTACAAACTATTATGGTTTGTCAGTATATCAAAGTTATTATATGTTTTATACCGTGTTTAATAATTAAAGAATAATTTTATATGCTAATATACGTTATTTTTCATTTCTTGGCATATCCAGTATTAAATTTAAATTTATGTTTTTGAATTTCATTAAATAATATTTAATTGAACAGAATATATTGTTTTAACTACAAATATATGTTTAAAATAAATATTTTATCAACAACTAAACAATATATAATAATAAAATAATAAGTGATATATATATATTAGCTTACAATCAATTATTTTATTATTAGAAAGAATTGCTATTTTATTTCAATGATTATTTATTCCATTAAAAATTAAAATAATCTTAAGTATTAATACATTTGAAATGTTATACTAAATACTAATATATAATCCATAAAATTATATTTTTATATATAACATCTAATATATTTACTCTAAATACAATAGTTTATTTCTTTATTTTTCAAATATATATAAAAAATTTATTTATAAATTAATATGTATACATATTATAAATTAATTGTCACTAAAATATTAATAAAGAATATTAATTATTAAAGGCTATAATTGAATATCTACATATATTTTAGTTTTATTAACAAAAAATTATTTTAAAATGTAATATAAAATTTTTAATTGTAACAACGAAAACGGTAAACGCACTGCACAAAACTAACTTATTCAAAACACCCAGATGAAACCGCCGTCTGCCGAACACTAGTTTTCAAAATAGCCACAAAACAACCAGCATAAAACAACCAGCAAAACTAACACAAAACAACCAGTAAAACTACCACAAAACAGCCAGCCAAAACAACCAGACCAAAACAACCACAAAACTACCACAAATATACCATGCCGAACGCAGCCTATTCATAAAGGAGGTGGTAAGGCACCATGGAATACCCCAATATACAGTCTGATAGAGATCCAATCTTCATCAGTAGCTTTCGGCAAGAATTATTCAAACACTCGGGTACCAAACTCAACCTCAGTTCTGTATACCACCCTCAATCCGACAGGCAGACAGAGGTGGTAAACAGATGTTTAGAAAACTACTTACAAAGCTTCTCCTTCTCCCAACCTAAGCAATAGACCCGTTGGCTACCTTGGGCTGAATTCTGGTTCAACACCACATTCAACTATAGTGCAGGAACGACCCCGTTCAAAGTCCTATATGGCAGAGAACTACCGATATTGCTGCTCTACTCCCCTGTCAGTCTCCCCTACAGGAGGTGGACACCCAGCTGATTGAACGTGACTCCATCATCAATGAGCTGAAGGTACAATTAACTAAAGCCCAAGGAAGGATGAAGTACTATGCTGATCAGCACCGACATGAAACTGAGTTTGAGGTGGGCAACAGGGTGCATCTCAAACTCTGTACTTACAGATTGCGCTCCCTCGGGGCACACCGGAATGCCAAGCTCAGTCCACGATTCTTTGAGCCATTCGAGATAGAGACGAGAGTGGGCCTAGTGGCGACAAACTACCTCGCGAAGCAAAAATACACCACGCGGTACATGTATCTCAGCTGAAAAAGTCGGTACCAGAAACTTCTATGTCCCCTGTCATTCATCCAGAGTTGACTGAAAACTAGGAGCTTCAGATCACTCCGGCTGATATCATTCAAGTCAGCGCAGCACGAGGACAAGGACTGGGAAGTGCTGGCTCGCCGGAAAGATTATTTAGAATTTGAAGACTCTTGGGAACTTTACTCCACTATTGAGCAGCAATTTCCCGACTTCCACCTTGAGGACAAGGTGGCTCTTCTTCGGGGGAGGGATGATGGAACCACACTCAGTGAGAGGCCGAAGGCGTTACGGTCTTGCCTATGCACGTAGGGCGAGGAGGGGACCAGTGCAAACTAGTATAGACGCATGAGAGGACAATTGGGGGTGGTATTGGTTAGTTAGTTGTCGTTTTACTTTAGTGTTTGTGCTGGTTGTCAGGTGATGGTGGCAGTAGGTCAATTCTGTTAGCTATTTACGGTTGAGAATAGTGTGTGGGCCCTGTGGGGTATCAGAATTAGTATGTCGTTTGGCCATTGTGTGGATTTGGCAGGCTAAGCCTAATTTCTTCCTTCTTTTGGCAGGGTTCTTCCCTGAGTTACTCCTACTACTTTTATTTATTTCCCTAAAGTGAAAATGGAAGCTGTGTTTATTTGGCTGAGTTAATTGCCTTGTCTGCTATTTACCATGACTTCTGTCAAAGCGCTTCTTCAAATGCAATTTGTCAATGTACACAGCTAAAGATGACAGCGTGAAGATGATACCAGGATAAATACCAATTCTTACAATATCTAGAGTTCAAAGGTTTGTTTTACACAAGACCACATAAAATATTTTTCACCAATCTCACCTGTGTCTGTTAGAAGATTGAAAAGGGAAGCCAGCAGTGTGGAGCCATATGGTGACTTTCTCACACATTATCCAACAACCAGTTATTAGTCATACGCAACTCAAGAAGACGCACTCTTTTGGTAATACAAATTTAAACAAGGGCTACCTGCCCTAGGAGAATGTAACATTTCAAATATTGAGATGTTGGCACGCTCACAATTAACTTCCTCCTTGAGGACTTTTGGAGAAAAGGACAAGATACCAACAAGGATAGGCACTTCTAGCAAAAAGTTACAACTGCTAACACAGCTTCTTTCAGGCGTGGTGCTTTACAGTGGCCAAGAAGGAAAGGGCCAATGTGCAGAAATCAAAGTTCGGCCACCTCTAACACTCACCCATTAAGAGAACTGGAGGTGAAGGAAAAGCACTGATAAAGAACTCGATGCAGAAGAAAATCAGGAATGGGATAAGGAACAAAGGGCAACTAATCCCACCAGTGACAGGAATAGAAGTGGATTTGACTTCCAAGGGTTAAGTTTCCTGTACGTTAAGTTATTCCATGTTTAATTAACTAGCTGCCAAATAGAACTGTAGAGTCATGATACATTGCCATCAAACCAAGGCCAATATACCAAAGCCTGAGTTCAAACTACAACAAATATAAAAAATAAGCTAAGTTCATGCATCCAGGTTTTAATACCAAAAAAATAGTAAAAGTTGCAATATGGAAAGCTTACATGTTCGGTCATTGCAAACTCAGCAAGCTGACAGCTCCAAATGTATCTATAAGCAAATTAGGTCCGGTATTGTCGCTGCAAAATCACAACCAGAACTAGAGGTCATATATCAGCATCAAGAACAGAGTGTCAAGCCTGGATTTTGATTAGAAATAGATACATTTCATTAAAGCCACTTCACAAACTGCACTACGAAATATATTACTTTACCAACATACATCAAGTGTCAATAAAAATCAAATATATGTCACTAAAGATATAGAACCCTTTTCCATTACACATAATTTCTAATACTAAAGATCAAGTGGCTATAGGGTTTTACCAACAGATGACTACATGTTGGTAAAACTAATGGACATACAGTAATGTATAAGAGTATGTCACTATAAATAGTTTGTCCATACTTTTAGCCAATACCAACACACGTATCATAAGTTAATAAAGGCCATAGTGACAATTGTTTTACTGTCAGTATAGATGTACAATCTAACATCTAAAATGTGGGGTAAAAAACAAAAGACAATGGCCTAAAGTATACGAACAAATTGGACACAAAATCACCAATGAAACTGACTGGTCAAACACAAATAAGTGAAAAATAATACATTAAACGTCCAATATGGTAACAACATATGCTACCAAAAGTAGCAATATGATACTCTTACAATTTCCAACATTAAACAAATCAAACGTTTTACAATCACTAATCAACCATAATATTCAGTACCTAAGCGACAAGTGAAGATTAATTGAAACAGTGTCCAAATTTTGGAAAGATAAATATGACTTGATAAAAGAGTTTACATCATTTTTCACCACAAGATCATCAACTTTGTTCTCAAATTTAGCAAGCATAGCAGCACTTGCATCATCTTAGCAATTGTATCAATCACCCTTGTTACTGACTTTACAACCCAAATAAGCTGAAGCAGAAAACAAGACAATGATCCATTAACATTATATATTTCACTTCAAGAAGTTCACTAGACTGAAAAAATACAGATAAAAAAAAGTTATAAGATATAAACTGTAACATAGGAGACGAAATAGTAACTTGTGTTTGAAAGGTAATTAGTTTAGTAAGAGATACAACCAAGATAGATGAGTCAATGAATCATGTTAACA
This sequence comes from Limonium bicolor, assembly GCA_023374045.1. Classification (NCBI taxonomy): domain Eukaryota; kingdom Viridiplantae; phylum Streptophyta; class Magnoliopsida; order Caryophyllales; family Plumbaginaceae; genus Limonium; species Limonium bicolor. The sequence continues at coordinate 61,449,437 of CM041779.1, read as the reverse complement.
ACAAAAAATGCATTTCATGGAAAGACACAAAGATGCACAAACATCGGTATTGGTCATATGTGAGAATTAATTAATTCATCCCCAAAGGTAAACCAGAAGTATTAAACTAACCTTTCAAATCGTTGGTGCTTATGCCAGTCCCAGCCAATGAAATTATTGAGCAGCAATTAAAAGAGCTGGAATAAGATAAGTCACACGTCATCCCCACTAGTGGTTTAAAGTTAAAGGTTCTATTCTACAAGATTCTAACCTGAGTATCTGCCAATGAAGTATAGTTTTTCATTCAGAACATTTGGGCCAGTTATATACTCCATGACAATTTTCTCAAGCTTTACATATTCATGGAGGTTGACCTGAAAAAATTAAGTAATCCATTAGATTTGACAATTCAATAATATGCCCTTAAACATATGATGCGAAGAGACTTTCTGCAAAATAGAATTGAAACTTGAAACCATGTCTACCCGCAAAGGTTAACTCAATTTCACCAAAGGCAGTTTTTTTACCAACCATAAAACACAGGTCCAAGAGAGATAGAGTAGTGCCAGCAGATGACGTTAGTCTAAG
>CM041779.1:61426933-61448370 GCA_023374045.1 Limonium bicolor | reverse complement strand
ACTCTAAAATTTTTAGTGGTATACTGTGAATTTTCCCTAAAATGAAAACACGGAGAAACTTAAAGTAATATAAACAAGTTAAAGATAATATGAAATAAATCCACGGGTGAAGCAATAGCCAATAAACCACGCCAATCAGGTAAGCTACACAGGATTTGAACTCAGGACCTCTTCCTCCTCTACTTCACCCTCCACCAACTGAACTACCTCAGTCGAGGCTCGACTTCCGTAATTATATCACTCTCTACTATCGAGAGGTGTTTATTGGGATTTCTGATATCTTTTGTGCTATCAAGAAAGAATGCTACTTTTGTGTGAGCACCATGTTCATGTAGAAATTATAAAGAAGAAAACCATCCTCTCACACTATAGGATCGGTATGCTGACTCAAAGAGTTTCAAGCGGTGACTCCAAAAGACACTTTCACTCTATCAAACTTTGAGTAGCGGTCGGAAGCAGTTAATCAACACCGAATCTTAAACAATGTAAACTCTCTATTATTTAACACAATAAGAACTTACAACGCCCACAAAGATGAAGGATTTCACTTAGTTTGTACTCAACCACTTATCCTACAAATCCTCTAATCAGCCTTTTAACAAGTTTAGTGAGTCTAGGACAACCCTTGATTGAGTCAAACAATAAAGCACTAATGAAACTAGTAATAAAACTTATACATTTCTCTCTCTCGGTTACAAGGTAATGCATTCTCTCTAATCTAATGCCAATTGGAAAGCGCAAATGACAAATGAAAAGTTGCTGCTCTTTTATAGTATTGTCGACAAAAGTGTTGTGGAAAGTGGTTTCCGAATTCAGACGCACCAATGTTTTCTTTGCTGATTTTTCAGACGTGATAAGTTGAGCATTTGAATAGGATCATGGAACACAAATTTGGGGGCCAAGGTGGACTACAATTGACAATCATACATAGCACTTAAGACTCCATTAGATTAGTTTGACTCCTTCTTTGTCTTTCTTCGCCATAGGCTGGATCGCTTCACCAGATTGACTCAATCTCTTTGACAGACTCCATCGTGAGAACACCAAGGTTCCAACCCATTATCTACTCCAACGTCTTTTTCAATTCATGAATGTTTTGTTGTGCACCAAAGTACAACCGATACCGATTATTGGTGCAAGTTTACTATTTTGTTTGAAATGCAAGAGAAAGGGTGTTGTCCACAGCCATCTTACAAGTATCATTAATTAGATTGTAATGTTGCTTTCATAATACTAGTTTTTGTGATTTTTCATAAGCTCCCCTGGTTAAGTGATTGACATCCGAGTGGTGGAGGACTGAAGTAGGGGACGGAAGGTCCTGAGTTTGAATCCTCTTACCACCCACTTTAGTGGGGGAAAGGAGTTTATTCTCTTATTACTCATTCTGGGAGAGTGGAGGAATGGAGTTTAATCGGACTCATTCTGGGAGAGTGGAGGAATGGAGTTTTCTCTCCGATTGTAAGAAGAGGTCAAGAAAGGTGCGCCGTGAATGACGGTGGTGGGGGGAAAGGAGTTTACTCTCCGATTACCCAGCCGGGAAGAGGAGTGGATGGCGTGTAGGATGGTCCCAAGACGACGAGCATGTCCGTAGGACAAGATCTCTAGGCAGTAAGATGGAGTTGAGTCGGTGTTGTTTGATTTGCCCTTGTGGCATCGTAGGCCGTGTGCCTATAATTATCAAAAAAAAAAACATAAGCTCCCATAGATTTAGATTTTTTTTTTCATTAATAACTATTAAAAATATCGATACAATTATAAGTCAATTACTGCAGAAAACTTAGCGTCGAACCTACCTACTACGTGGAAATGTACAAGGTTATAGTATTCCATAATTTCATATGAAAGTATAAACTCCATATGGGATCCAATTTTGAGATGGTCAATTGGTAAACTGCCTCTTGACTTATTTTTAAAGTAAGGAGACTGACTAATAAAGATCTCAATCTTGAAAAATCATACTAATTTTTAAACTGCCTCTTGACTTATTTTTAAAGTAAGGAGATTGACTTATGTTCAATCGTCCAGGCCGGGTTAAATTCATTGTTTTTTTCTCGTAACCGAGTTAAATTCATTGTTAGCTGTCTGTCTTACGGGCATTTCCAAAGCTTTCGTGGAAGGAAATTGGAAGTGAGTGTCAAACAAGATGGAGGACAGGACATCAATTAGGACTTTTTGGCCGGTCTCTGTTCCTCTGCTCTGGTTGAAATCCACAGTCATTGATGTCGCATCTGAGCTAGAGGTGGCGATTCGGATTAATGGGTCGGGTTGAAGCTCACCCATACCCGACCTGATTAAACCGTATTGACCCATATCTGGCCCAATAATATTCGGGTTACAAATTATCAACCCATATAAAATGATTAAACTCATACCCGATCCGTTTAACCCAACATAATTAGGCTATGCAAAATTTAAAAGACCTGGAATTAAATTTTTTATATGATTGCTCAAACGGAGTTACAAATGAATGAAATCATACATTCAATATGGTAGATATTCCAGAGTTTTCATTATCCTCCGTCTTTTTTCTTTTTCCACATACATGTCGTGCTCAGTGACACTTAACAGAAGAAGGTGATGTGTACGCGTCTGGGCCAAAGATAACTGTATTTTCTTCTTTAGAATATAGAATCAAAACATAGACAAAAATCTTCAGAGTACAGAAGAGATAGGACCACAGTGGGAACTATGGAGGAGAGAGCAGCACATTGTCTTTTGACAATCCACACGAATACTCTTGTTTTTGCTTTATAAAGAAATATAACAAAGTAGTATCTCATAAAAAAGATACTACATAATATGTATTATACTAATAGTAGGTTAGCACTTACTTAGTAATATATTTATATTTTTACATAATTATTTATTTATTATTATTTTTAATAAAATAAAATAAACGGGTCAGGTTGACTACGGGTTAGGACTTTAAACTCATACCCAACCCACAAATTTAATAGGTAACCCATACCCGACCCAATAATTAAATGGGTTAATAATCGTGACCCAAACCCGCTATTTTCGGGTTGGGTATGAGTCAGGTTATCGGGTTGGGTAAAAATTGCCACCCCTAATCTGAGCCAGTTAATCTGCTCTACAGTATTTGCGACCGTAGCTCCTACACCAGCAACAGCACTTACGGGAGAAACCTCAACTCTATCCTCGACGACATGACCACCAACAAAACCGCCAAAATCGGGTTCTACAACTCGTCAGCCGGACAAGAACCCAGGGATCGTGTCTACGCACTAGCGATGTGCAGAGGTGACAATTTGGGACTGAACTGCATGATATGTATTCACAAAACAGATCCTCATTTCCTAACAGAAACGGCATATAATCAATGGAATTGATTAGGAACAAACCATCAAATTGTATATTTGTATTTTTTAAAACATAAAGAATCTCAGAGGGTTGAAAAAAATACATTACAATTCAAAGCGGACCTTACTTTTTGTTTTGTAGGTGGGGTAAGTTTTGAAGCTAATAACTTTGTTTCGAGGATACCGGGGTAAGTTTTGAATCCAGTAACTTAGTTTCGACCATACCACACCAATCGATCAAGCGCCAAGCGGACGCCACTGTGTTGTATGATTGTAGCGTAGGTAATGAAAGTCAGATGAAGCAGAATAAGGAAAAAAGGAATCCGAAATTTCAAAGTCAGGGAAAAAAAAACACAAAATTAGAATACTGAAACTCATCCTTATGTATATAGACAGAATAGATTTAACAAAAAAGAGCGAGACAAAAAAGCAGAGCTACACTGACCTCAACTGGAAGAGCCGCCCGCCACGAATATCTTCCGCTTCTGTTAGCATTAGAAACCCATCCTCTGCATCATCCTCCCGACATCCTCTACCAAAGTTTGCAGAAAGATGAGCAAAACCAAAATCATCCTTCTTCTAATGATTATCCTCCTTCTCCTGTCAGAGCACTCTCCCTGCGCAGTCGATCCTTACTACACAAGCTGTCGACCCTTTCAATGCGGAAATCTAAACATCACCTTCCCTTTCTATGTCGATCAACATCAGCCATCTTACTGTGGCACCATAGGCAACCAGTACTACCCATTGAAGATCACCTGCAAAAACAAGCATCAACCCTTCATCAATCTTTCAGGAGATTCGTACCTCATCACCAACATCTCCTACAAACAGCAAATCTTTCACATCATCAATTCAGCCCTAATTTTGAACCCCAAATCATCATGTCCAACTTCTTCAATCCACAACTTAACCTCAACAAACAGCGGCAAATTCTTGAACTATCTCGACATGATGGCAAACACAAGTGAGATTCTACTCCTCCAGAACTGCACCAATGATGTGTATAATCGAATTGTGTCCTCCCGGCGTGATCTGCTCAACTGTCGTAACAGTAGATCAAGTAATAAAGTGAGTTTCACCGTCTACGCGACGGATTTGAAACAGGGTACAGATTTGATCAACAGCACTTGTGGAGGAGTTATCTCTGTGCGGTACGATGATGCTGCGTCGTCATCATCCGCAACTACTCGTAGTATTGCAGATGACCTAAGAAGAGGGATCAATCTGAAATGGATCGCTAATAATTGTACCAGTTGCGAGGAAAGTGGCGGGAGTTGTGGGTATACTAACACTTTCGAGTTCAAATGCTTTTGCCCTGACAGGCCTCATAGCGGTTCCTGTAAAATAATGGATGACCCAGCAGGTCATAACAATTCCAGTAAGTATTTCCTACCTATCTTTGATCACTCTCTCTTTCTTTCGTTTTGCCTTCAGTTTGATTGATTATTTGTAATTTTCAGTAACAGAAAACCTTGAATTGGTTACCAAGCTTAATTTACGATTTAGTTCAGCGAACCTGATTGATTGGTCTAAAAGTATCAATCGATCAGTGAGGTGTGAAGCAAACGCTAGCTAATTGACCGAAAATTTCCCGAACACGGGTGTTTGGCCCCCACATTTCCCATGCAAGGGTGTGTTGCGGTGGAAATCCCGATTCCGGGTTTTTTTTAAACGTTGTAAAGCCGATAAATGAATTATCGGCTTCTGTACAACGGAAAATTTGACCGTTGGGCGTTGTACAGAAGCCGATAATTCATTTATCGGCTTCTGTTCAACGCCCCAACAGTCAAATTTCTGGTATGAGCTTATATAAACGATTGATTGGCACTTCAAACTTCTGCTGCTTCATTGCTATCTCGTTGCTATTTTTCCTTCTCTTCACACATTCCTCACTCTTTCAACTATTTGCTATACATATTTGAGATGGATATCCCATGTACTCTGTATCTAAATGTAGAGCTCAAATACAATCCAGATGGTATTTATTTTTATATAATTCCAATTGGTCAAAATTTATCCATTGTGAAATTCCCCAGTCTTCCACATTTCAATCCTTCAAAGATACCGTCAAAAATCTTGTCGACTTGGAGTTAGGGGGAGATTATGTCATCACCGACATGGTTTGCAGAAAGTTGGAGAACAAATATCCAACTTGCTCTTATCTTCCACTCAAAATTACCAGCGATTCCCGGGTGAAGCTGATGATATCGAACTTCATCAAGAATTCAGACTTGCTGAACAATGTGGTTGTGCAAGTTGAGTTCGAGCATGTGACTACCCCTTATCCGGAGGAAGACAATGAAACAGATGATGATTTTTCCCTGCATCAACAAGCCGAAGATGAAAATCTAAAGACTTCGGATGATGATTCTGAGATGGAGCCAGAAGATTTACCTGACGACGACGACATGGTTGATGAAGCTGGGCCCTCCACACCGTACACTCCTGCAGCGCCGTTCTCATCGCAAGTGGATTTAGAGGCCATAAGCCAGATACCATCAGACATTGATCGACGCGGTTTGCCATACTGGAGGCCAGGTCAAGAGTTCGTCGTGGGGCAAGAATTGCTGATAAAAATGTTCTTGTGACTGCACTAAAACAGTATCACTTGGAGAGAAACATAGATTTCATTGCCCCCGAGAATAACAGGAGAATTTACACCCTAAGGTGCCGACAAGGGTGCAGTTTCAGATTTCGAGCTGCGCTGCTAAAGAATTCTACATTCCATACAAATTACAATTTAATAGAGCACAAATAACAATTAACAAATTAATCATCAAACAAATAAGAAATATCAAAAACATAACAAAAGTTCGAATATTAATACAATAACTACATTACAATCATCTACACATTAAATTATATAATTTTTTTTATAAAATTAATACCCTTAAATTGTATCAAATAAATAATTACTATAAACAACTGCATATAGTAAATGTTATTTAACTAAACCATATATAATCATCTAGAATGTAATTTGCAAAAATTGTTATGCTATTACCTACAATAACTCATACGTTCTATAAACTAAGCAATTATAATTAATAAATAATTAAACAGAATTACTGTCACACAGACAGTAATAATTAGACTAAACAACTACATATAGTAAATGTTATTTAACTAAACCATATATAATCATCTAGAATGTAATTTACAAAAATTGTTATGCTATGCTACCTACAATTAACTCATACGGTCTATAAACTAAGTAATTATATTGAATTAACAATTAAACAGTATAACTGTTACACAGACAAATAATAATTAGACTAAACAACTAAATATAGTAAATGTTATTTAACTAAACCATATATAATCATCTACAATATAATTTACAAAAATTGTTATGCTACATTACCTACAATTAACTCATACGGTCTATAAACTAAGCAATTATATTGAATTAACAATTAAACAGAATTATTGTTACACAGACAGATAATAATTAGACTAAACAACTAAATATAGTAAATGTTATTTAACTAAACCATATATAATCATCTAGAATGTAATTTACAAAAATTGTTATACTATGTTACCTACAATTAACTCATTCGATCTACAAACTAAGTAATTATATTGAATTAACAATTAAACAGAATTACTGTTACACAGACAAATAATAGAATCCAAATAATACCAAACAATAATAAAATTACTTATACTAATCATATACAAAGAAACTATAATTATTGCATCGATTACCACTATATCAAATATCTAAATACACTAGAAATGTAAATTATTATAATATTAATTAGTAATACTAACCGGGTCATTGGAGGCATACGCAGCAGATATATGTGTCGTCTGCAAACTGAACGGCTGCGACTCCACCGGACCATGCTCACCCATATCATATTGATCAGCCATACTATAGTTCCTATGCAAACAAAGGATTTTAGAGGAGAGGATTTGGATACAATTGAGGTGTTTTGGAAAAAATGAGCCTTCTATCCTCACTTCCAAGTGCAATGCAGTGTTATATAGGGCGTTGAACAGAAGCCGATAAATGAATTATCGGCTTCTGTACAACGCCCAACGGTCAAATTTTCCATTGTACAGAAGCCGATAATTCATTTATCGGCTTCATTAAAGCCGATAAATAAATTATCGGCTTCTGTACAACGTTTAAAAAAAACCCGGAATCGGAAATTCCACCGCAACACACTCTTGCATGGGAAATGAGGGGGCCAAACACCCGTGTACGGGAAATTCTCCGCTAATTGACTGATTCATCTTATCCGTAATACTACTTAAATAAGAAACTAGAGCGAGTTTTTTTTTTTAATTAAAATTGTGACCATATATTAAAACACTTAGCAAACACAAGGGGAAAAAACCTCATGTCATGCTAGCTCCAAATCTAGCTTACAAGCCATACTAATACTAGGGGGAACATGCTCCCCCAACCACACCCGATTACTCTCCAAAATAGGATTCCCCAAATTACATATAATCTTAGTCAGATAATTATCAAACACAAGAGAGTCACTTCTAATAATACTAGCGAAATTAGAAAGTAATCCTCTCACCATCACAATATCATCCCAACTGGCATTGGGTCTTCTGATATCTCCCAAATTGAGGATATCCTCGAAATATTTATCAACTGATTCAATGTAAATGCTATGGCTACCCACCGAGATAGCAAGCTCCATGGCAATTCTTTTTGCTTTGATATCAGCATATTGCACATTACTGGTGCTGGAAATTCTTCAATTGAAAACAACAATAGGCAAGCCGCGTTTGTCTCGGATGAGACCAGCTATGATCCGGTCCCCATACCGACTAGCAAGCATACCCGTACAAATGCTATGATAACCCAGCGGAGGAGGATGCCAAATCCTAGGAGAATAAAGATGAGGGGAGGCCTTCATCACCGAAAGATAAGCTTCAGTAAAGGAGTTGTTTACCTCGACTTCTTTCCACCAAGAAAGCTCTGGATTATGCTTGACTTTGTTCCTCGAAGCGTATATGACCCAAAGCTTGTTAGCTATAAGAGATAGCTTCTTCACACTCCACACCTCAGACATCCGAAAAAACCAGTCCAACATACCATCCACATTTTTAGGAATTTCATTCACATCCACCAATCCCCTCCATATATCTCTAACAGCACAACAATAAAAGAAGCAATGAGCCAAGTCATCCTTAGCCCCACAGAAGAAACACTTGGAATCACCCCCAATCCGTCTAGCCAGATTATCCTGACAGGGGATAATATTTCCCAAAAACTTCCAGAGATTAAGTTTAACTCTAGGGCAGCAAATGGAACTGGTAAGCTTCTTCCCAATCCTACCAATGAAGAGGGGAGGATTGGAGGAGCTTTCCACTCCTGTTTCTTTAACCAGAAAGAGATAAGCTGATTTGACGGAGAACTTGTTATCTTTGGTGAAGCCCCAGGCCCACTGATTAGAGCTATCCAAATCATGAGAAGTAGGAGACAGAGGCCCATCCCCCATAGATGGAAGAGGCCGAGCTCCTTCTCTGAGCAAGTCCAAGATCGGAGATATGGACTTCCAGATGGGACTACCCTTATTTGAAGGGTAGCACTCACTAATATTATTATTAGGGTAATAGAGCTGTTTCATAACTTGAGCTACTAAAGGACCCGGACAAGAGAGTAATCTCCAAAGCTGTTTAACCAAAAGAGCTTTATTGAAACTGTCCACTTCTCTGAAACCAAGGCCTCCTCGGTCCGAAGAGTCACAAACCTTAGACCATTTAGTCCAATGGAGAACTCTTTTATCGACTTTCCCACTCCACCAGAAGGAGGAGAAGGCTGAATTGAGTCTCGCAATAATACCCTTGGGAAGAGCAAAAAGGGACATGGTGTAGTTGGGAATAGACTGGAGAACACTTGACGCCATGATGGATATAGCTGCTTGTGCCATAGGTTTTGTCCAACTGGAAACCCTTTTGTGCACTGATTCGATAAGATAGGTAAAGAGATCATGTTTTCTCCTACCTATCTTAAGGGGAAGGCCCAGGTATTTGGAGAAGCAAGGCACCTCTTGAACATTCAGAAGGCTGGAGAGATTGTCTTTAATGGGGAGAGATAATCTTTTGCTAAAAACCAATTCAGATTTGAGGTGGTTGATTTTGTGGCCGGAGGCTAGAAGGAATTTTGTGAGAATATGATTCAGGCGGGAGATATTAGTGGGATTGGCTTTTCCAAAAAGGAGAAGATCATCAGCCAAAGCTAGGTGAGATATAGACGGGCAGAGGGGGGAGAGCTTGATCCCATGGAAATCTCCATTACTATCGGACTTATTAAGGAAACTAGACAAAGTTTCCTGAGCCAATATGAATAGGAAGGGAGAAAGAGGGTCTCCTTGTCTAATACCTCTCGACTGAATGAAAGTGTTACCTGGCTTGCCATTGATGAGGATGGAGCATCTGACAGACCGGACACAATTAATGACTGGAGAAATCTAATTAGAAGGGAAGCCCATCGATAAGAGAACATCTTGGAGAAACGACCACTCTAATCTGTCATAAGCCTTGCTGAAGTCCAACTTGAGGGCAAAGAAACCATTCTTGACAGCTTGATTTTTCTCTAAAAAGTGTTGCAGTTCCCCTGCTAGAATGATATTATCTGTGATTAGCCTTCCTTTCACAAAACCTGATTGATTGTGGGAAATGAGATGATGTAGAATGTGCTGAACCCTATTAGCCAAGGTCTTGGAAGCAATCTTATACACAAAATTACAAAGAGCAATCGGTCTGAATTTATCAATATCAGTCGCTCCCACCATCTTAGGGATAAGAGTGATGAAATAGTCATTCAACGAATCCGGGAGAGGATGACCTCGGAGAATGGGCATGACAACATCAATAACCTGATTCCCAATAATATTCCAGAAGGTGGTATAGAATTTACCGTTGAAACCATCAGGACCAAGAGCTTTGTAGCATCCTAATTGTTTCACTAGCAGCAATGATTTCCTCTCTGGAATAAGGCCTACTGAGTTCAGAAACAAAGCTAGCATTTAGCCGACCCTCCACTGCACCCACAAAGTCTCTATCTGCCTGGGGATGGGAAGAAGTAAAGAGATTCTGGAAATACTCTCTAGCAATAAATTCGATCCTCTGCCAGGAATAATGCATCGTGTTCCCTGAATCCAAAAGACCAAAGATCTCTTTGGATCTTTTAATAGAAGAAGCCCTGGCATGAAAGTAACCAGTATTCTTGTCTCCTTCTTTTATCCACTTGTCTCTGGATCTCTGCTTCCACCAGATTTCCTTACGAAAAGAAAGTAACTCAATTTCCAATAGAAGTCTCTTTCTATTATTGATAGCTCCCAAAGAGCTATCACTAATAGAGATATTACCAATCTCTTTCTTCTTATTGATGATCTTCCATTTGATCTTAGAAATAGATCACCCTTTCCACTCACTCAGCTTCCGAGCACACAAATCCAGAGAAGTGGTAATATTGGGAAAATTATTACTCCAGACATCTGTAACTATCTCAGCACATTTGGGATCCAAACACCAGCCATTTTCGAACCTGAAGATTTTAGCCGATATTTTGTGATTACCAAAGAAACGTATAAACAGAGGGCAATGGTCAGAAGCTTCACGAGGTAGATGCTCCACCGAAATATTAGGGAAGACCTGCAAACCCACTGAAGAGCAGAATACTCTATCCAATCTACTGTGGGAGTTGTGGTCCCCTTCTTGACAATTGGTATAGGTGGAGCTTTCTCCAAAAAATCCAATGTCATGAAGGTCACAATCAGAAATAACATCACGAAACGGAGCCATATGCACATCTTGTCTAATCCTCCCACCAACCTTCTCAGAGGCGTGCAAAATCTGATTAAAGTCCCCGGCAATCACCCAAGGCAAGCACACCTGTTTACTAAGCAACCGAAGAAGTTTCCAGGACAGATGCTTAAGAGCCCAATTAGACCAACCATAGAACCCCGTGAACACAAACTGGAGATCCCTCGGGAAAGTCATCACCATAGAAACATGATGCCTAGATTGAGATAACATCGAACAACCTATAGTAGTCTTCCACATCAGACACAATCCACCACTTCTACCTCTGCTGGCCACCGCTGTCCCATGGTACATAGGGAATAAAGCAAAGAATAACTCCATATCTGCCAAGGACTTGTGAGTTTCACTGAGGAAGATTATGTCCGGATTGAGTTTTAAGATCAAGCTCTTGACCCAATACACAGCCTTAGATTTCCCCAGCCCCCTACAATTAAGCGATAAACAGCTCATCTGCTTGAAAAACTGTTAGGCACAGCCCTCCCCTAAATTGAGTTCGAAGGACACAATCAGATCAAAGTAAAGGACAGGAACACGCCCAAATCCGGACTTCACCAGAGAGGCAAACAAAAAGCACCCAGACGAAAACGACCTCCAGCAGAAAGAATCGAAACAGAACAAACTAGAACCCAATTCAAACTCCCCGCAGTTGTTCTACACAAACCCTGAATCTGAGCTATCCCGAGCCGACCGAGCCTGGGTGACGAAGAGGGGACAAATAAAGCTCCACCCAAATCACCACCACGCGACGCACTTAACACCCCAGAGAAACAGACGGCACTCAGAATCAGACCCAACCAAACTTGGCCAACTCTTCACTAAATTCGCGGAACCACAACAAAAACTAGCCCCTTCTGAAACAATAAATCCAGGCGTCGGACCGAAGCAGACAAACACAACTCTGAAGGAGAGCCACCTAGGAGAAACCAATCGCAGCCCTAACTGCTCGGCGGAGAAGGGAAATCCGATACAGCAACCACTAAACTAATCCTCACCACCGCGATGAAAATCGAGAAATCAAGACCGCCGGAGAAGAAGGACCCCTAAACTGTCGACGCGCAAAGAAAAGTCTACCCCCACCTGGAGCTGGAGATAGAGATGGGGAAAGGGCTGACTTCCGAATGGGAAGAAGAGAACGGCACACCACAATCTCTCTGTATACACAGAAGAGAACCAAGAGAACGAAGATAATCCGCCTCTGAAATCACTTCACCGAGAGCGATACTGTACGGAAGTCAAAATCCGTGGTTTACTAGTGAGCGTTGATTACTTTGGCAAGTTGAATTAACTAGAGCGAGTTGAGTTGACCGTAGCTAGTTGGTGGGTCGGAGTTAAATTAATGCTTATATAGTTAAATCTTAATCTATGCTAGTGCTCAGTCCCAATTGTTCACGCCTTAATGCTGCTACCTGCGTATTATTATGCCCCAGTTCTTCCAGTTGCAGCCACATGCTTGCTTATTAATAGTAACCCACTAACTGACAAACAAATTGCTCGCAATTATAATCAAAACCAAAGTGTGGTGTGGGGTTGTGAAAAAATAAAGAGAAAATTACATGCCCCACCCATTACGTTTGGCGAAATTACACATGTAACACCCCATATGAGCAACTGTCCAACAACCTAGCTCTCAAACCATTCAGGCTTGAAACTAACCACTTTAGGCCCTTAATCCTCACTTGGGCTTAAAAGTGGAAGGCCTTGTTGTTGTAGTCAACACATATGTATCCTTATAAACCACTCACATTACAACTCATATCCCGATGTGGGATGGGGGTATTACATACTCCCCCACTCAAAGAACGCGACATCCTCGTCGCAAGCCTAACATCCAAGTCCCATGGACCTCCTCGGTAGGTGTCGGGTAGCTCATCCCGACACGCTCCCGAGTCAGCTCTGATACCATTTTGTAACACCCCATATGAGCAACTGTCCAACAACCTAGCTCTCAAACCATTCAGGCTTGAAAACTAACCACTTTAGGCCCTTAATCCTCACTTGGGCTTAAAAGTGGAAGGCCTTGTTGTTGTAGTCAACACCTATGTATCCTTATAAACCACTCACATTACAACTCATATCCCGATGTGGGATGGGGGTATTACAACACACTCCACCCACGAGGTTTCAAAAATTACTTTCCCCGCCCATGTGGTTTCCCTCGTTTTGTATCCAGTAACTTTTCAAAGTTTTGTTCAATTTAAAAGATGCTTAGACGTTGTTCAAAATTGATGAAATTTTACATCGACGATGCTAAAGTGTTGTGTTTTGGTTCAGTGACAAATCTAAAGTTTTTAAGCTCAAATGTGATCTGTGGGACCCAATAAAAATGCACTCACATGTCACATATTTCATTGGGTCCCACGGGTCACATGTGAGTTTTAAAAAATTCGGATTTGACATAAGATCAAAATATAACACTTTAGCATCATCCATGTAAAGTTTCATCAATTTCAAACAATGTTTAAGCTTCTTTTAAATTAAACAAAAATTAGAAAAGTTGCTGGATGTAAAACGAGGGAAACTACATGGGTGGTGAAAGTAATTTTTGAAACCTTGTGGATGAAGTGTGTAATTTCGCTAAATGTCATGGGTGTGGCATATAATTTTCCCAAAAATACCAGTGTGGGTTGTTGTAGCTTTAGCACATTTTACTATTCCCACTGAGCTTGTTTGTGGCTCCCGGTTAGCCTCGCCTCATCTCACCTAACAAGATTCAATCAGATCTTTCGGTTCTTATAAATACATGAGATATTAATTGATTATGAGAACCTCAAATCTCCTTTCCTTAATTTGCTATCAGTTTTGTTGATCAAAAGATGAAGAGAAGATGAACCGATAGAAGTGCATTGAAAGAGCAAGACCAACACGAACCAATGGATATTTGGCGAGTACAATGAATATTTGTCTTGTCGCCTACACACAGACGAATAAAAGAAGATGAGATTTTGACAAAAGTATTGATTCAAGCTTTTCTTGATTCCACAAGTTTATGTGTGGGAACATATGATGCGGCTAACTTTACAAGAATGGTGCTCCCCTCGCTCCTCCCTCCCCCCCAAAGTCCCCGACGCCTCAACTCCCCACCTTCCACCGCTAACCCCTCACCATGCCGCCGCCTCCTCTGAGCACACCTTCTCAAGGAAACGCCACTCCTCTCACTTTCATCGAGCCTGTCATCACCCTCCTTCAAGCTTACACCAATCCTCAAACATCCCCTCACCGTTACGTAGTCCTCCTCGTAGCCGTAGCAAATTTCTTATTCGCCTTCGCCTCGCCGAGTCCGTCTTCTAAATCTGCTCACGTTGCCGTCTCCTTGTAGCTATGGGGAGAGATGACCCTCGTGCGTGGAAGAGAGGTTGGAGAAAGAAGTGTAGCTGTTCTTGCCGACGTGAAAATTTGCGCCCTAGCAGGAAGAGTGGGAGATATCATGGGTTGTCTTCCGAACGTGAACCGTGTGTCTCTAATTCAAGGTATGAACAGACTCCAGATGCTCGACACGACAAGATCAGTCCAAAAGGTAAATCCACTGCTACAATATTCATTGACAACATTAATTCATAGAGGAGTGTCTGAATCCCAACTGGGTAAGTTAGTGAGAAGGTTTGCCCGATGGAGTAAACTCTACATTAGTAGAAAATGGAGATCGTGGAACCGTAATGCGTGTGCCTTTGAGATGTTAATCACATTGAGGATGCCAAAAGAGTAATTGACAGCATCAAAGCTTGGAATATTAATGGGAGTAGTCTCTGGGCAAGAATGGAGTTCTAAGGCCCTAAAGCAAGATTTTCCTGCAAGAAGGTCTTCGCTACCCAAACAACCCAAAAAGCCACCTATCCCGTCCAAAAAGGAGTTTAGCAACGTAAAATCTAGGCTTTCTATTAAGGTCAAAGTAGACGAAGAGATGAAGACATGTTTGTCTAAATGTGCGGTTATCACTCTCCAAGAAGATAAGAATTCGAGAGAAGCAATGGAGTTTCTCATTAGTCGATGGCCAAATCTTTTAGGGTTACTAGCATTCTCAAGGAGGAAATTCCTCATGCTTTTTAATTCTAAACAAGAAGCAAAGGATGTTATTGACCAAGCACAATCATCTGACAAGGAGTCCGGAGGTCTGGAAATTCGTCAATGTGTTAGGGATGACCAAGTTGAGAAGCATAGAACGTGGGTTGTCGTTCGAGGAATCCCACTTGATGCATGGAACAAGGTTAATGTGCGTAAAATTGCTCAAACAGTAGGTGATGTCATTAAGATAGAGGAAGAAGAAAATCAGTTTATGGAGAATGCCGAAATCCGTATCCATATAGAAACTTCGACACTCCAATTGATAAACTGGTAAATTGCGGTCAAAATTGAAGATCAGTCCTAACCAGTGTCCATAGTTGAAGTTGGTAACAAAAAGGTCATTCACAGAAACACGGACCCTACCGAAAGCATTGTTCAGATACCCGATGCTGTTGGAACCCTTAACCACAGTCAACAGGGTTTCAAGACTGCTGATCAGTCACACAAAGAAGGGGGAGGAGATTTTATTTGTCCAAGTGATTCCCTGGGCAGTGCGACCCATTCAGTTGGTGATAGGCAGCGCGACCAATCGACACAATCATTGTGTCTTAGCAACGCTACGGCGCCCCCTGTGTATGCGATCTGGAGCGAGATGTAGTCCACGACAAAATTGGTGAAGACGAGGAAGTGACGCCCGTTCTTGATACTGGGGCGGAGGAAAGGCAGGCCCACGTGGATTTGAAAGAGCCGGTGCCCTCTGTTTGCGAGCAGAAGCAATTGACGCGGATAATTAATGAAGAGGAGGAGGAGAAGCAATTAATTATTCCTGGCACCTTTTTTCATGAGACGTCTGTACAGACGAAGGAAGAGTGCACGAAGAATGGAAAAGGCATGAAAGAGAGTTTAGAGAGGGACGCGTTGTTTGAGGCGCAACAAATCAAGACGAAAAGTTTAACTGCTTTTGAGTCTCTGGCAGAGACGCGGCCTTTATTGGAACTAGATAAGAGGGGGATGGAAACCAGGACTCAATTGGAAGATTATACCCCAGTTAAGTCCTCAAAAAACAAAGCGGAGATTGGCCTGTTTGTTGAGCTAATTCACAATACGCCGCCTTCTTCCTTGCCAAGTAAAGAAGGACCAATGCGGAATGAGAAAGGAAAAATTGTTAATGCAGAAAGAGAAAGAGAAACGGAAGAATGTGTTGATCTTTTAATTCAATTGGGATGTCAAGTTCGAAATCCAAATCTTACCAAGGCTAACATCCTCAATCAAATCCAATTTATGACATAGACGCAAGGGAATGTTAGCCTAAGGGGGTGATGTTGGTTGGGTGTTAATCTCTTGGGTGGACTAGTTTTGAGGATTGCAGCCCGCAAGGTATGTAGCTTCTTTTAGCCTATGGTTGGGCCCTTGGCGCAGTTTTACCATGATGGGCAAGGTGCATGCGTTGTCCATCCTGCCATATTAGGAGGGTTGGGAGCTCTTCTTACTATGGTGGATTATCTTTTGCGTTTCGTAGGGCAACATGTGATGTTGAGCAAATATTTGTGTTAGTTCCTGTCCTGATTGTAATAGTTTGACTGGCCCTTAGCTTGAATTTGGATGTGATGGGTACTTTTTTTTCTTCCTAAGCTTTTTCCCATTGGGTTTTGCTTAGGGAGGTTTTAATGAGGCCCAAACACAACCCATCCACTTATTTTTCAATGGCTATATGCCCAAATTTTAAAAAAGGCATCTTTCGGTTCTTATCATGAGATTATATGATCATGATAGTGATGGCGAAGGGGTGCAAGTTGCGCCCATCATGATGGACTCCCATCGACCGAGCCCACTACAATTCAATCACTTCCCACTTAGGATGCTTTTTGCTCTCGTGACCATACTACCGTACCCCGGAAGGGATTTCGTGACGGATCGTATTTTTCCGTCATTGACGGAATGGATCTCTACCACTGAAAACTTTTATAATACTCTAATCTCACGGTCTATATGTGCGTTTATTTATGTTCACTGTATGAAAGATTTTACGGTGGGTGGAATATGAAAACTCCGCATGCTGTTCAATTCATTTTATATAAATTAATTTTGTGTTACATTATGAATCTTTTTGCTGATACAATATAATATATAATGATGACCATGATTATATTATAACTTATTTGTGGATTTAGTAATGTTTTACTTTAGAAAATTAAATAATACTGTAATTTGTACAATTAGAATGATGTATATATTTATTTTTAATAAGACGTATTTTATTTGCAAGATTTTTTTAATTTTATAAAATAATGTAATTTTTTTAATATTAATAAGAATTACAATTTGGTGATGTATCTAAAATATAACTAATATGCATTTAAAAAATAATCTTATAAAACTTAATTAAATATGAGTAAAGAGTTGTAACAAAAAAATAGAGTAGTGAGAAAAATATAAGTATTACAAATAAATTGTAATAAATATAAAAAAATGTATTTAATATGTTAAAAATAGTGAGAATACTTGAGAGACTGAAGTTCAAAGGAACCCTAGCATTGCTAAATCAAGTCATATATTTTTTAAACTCTTCACTACAAACTCTAAAATAAACCTAAGCCCTACACTACAAACCCTAAAATAATACTTCGACAATTTTAACTCTCCTAGTGTATGTGATGTAGGGTAATTTATGGCGATTTCGAACCTGGCGATGGTTCCACCTTACAAAGTGGCACCTATTTTGTCATTTTCTACTTTATTATTTTGTAAAACTTTAAAATGTTGTATCTTATTATATATAAGTACAAATAACATAAATTTTATACCATTGTTCATCATAATTCGAGCTCTTCAAAATAAGACTAAACATGAATATGTTTTGATAATTTTTTTTATTTTTGTATGTACATATGTTTTAAGATTCATTGTGAATCTTAAGTTTAAGAAAAGTGAATCAAAGGTTGTTAAAAAGTAAACCAAATGTTGTTAAAAAATGAATCAGAGATCGTTAGAGCCTAAACCATGTACTACAAACCCTGCGACGTTTTTAGCATTCCTAGGGTTGTTTTTAGGGTATTTGGGGGTAGGGTAATCTTTTTGGCATTAGTTCTACGCTTTATATTGTCGTCACTGACTCGACAGTTTTTTAGGGTTTGTGGTTTAGGGTTTAGGGTCGTGAGACCCTAAACTCTGTACTACAAACCCTAAAAATGCCTTCGACATTTTTAGCTATCCTAGGGTGGTTTTTTGGGTGTTTGGGGGGTAGGGTAATCTTTTTGGCATTAGTTCTACGCTTTATATTGTCGCCACTGACTCGACAATTTTTTAGGGTTTGTGGTTTAGGGTTTAGGGTCGTTAGACCCTAAACCCTGCACCACAAACCATAAAAATGCCTTCAACGTTTTTAGCTAT
This sequence comes from Limonium bicolor, assembly GCA_023374045.1. NCBI lineage: Eukaryota > Viridiplantae > Streptophyta > Magnoliopsida > Caryophyllales > Plumbaginaceae > Limonium > Limonium bicolor. The sequence continues at coordinate 61,429,858 of CM041779.1, read as the reverse complement.
CCTAGGTTGGTTTTTTGAGTGTTTGGGGGGGTAGGGTAATCTTTTTGGCATTATTTTTACACTTTATATTGTTGTCACTAACTCGATAGATTTCCACACCACAATTATAAATAACGTTTCCAATGTTTTGCATAAAGGTGTCCACAAATTCAAATGAATGTTTCCACATGTTCATTTAAACGTTTCCACGTTTATACAATTCCATGATTATCTATAATGTTTCCATGCCTCGAGTACATATAAACATTTCCACTACATGATTATATATAAACATTTTTATAATTATATATGATGTTTCCATGGCACAAGTATATAATGTTTCCACCGTTATACATAAAGGAGTCCACGAGTTCGGATAATGTTTCCACTTTTTATTTAAACGTTTCCACCTTTTTATTTAAATATTTCCACGTTGTTATATATACGTTTCCACGTTTTTATTTAAACGTTTCCCCATTTCTACGATTCCATGATTATATAACGTTTCCATGACATGATTATTTATAAACATTTCAATAATTATATATGATTGTTTCCATGTCACAATACGATTCCATGATGTATATATAAACGTTTACACGCCATGATTACATATATACGTTTACCCAATTATATATTCTATGTCACAATTAAATATAACGTTTCTACGACACATTTCCACGCCACAATCAAGTATAACGTTTCCACCGTTATGCATAAACGTATCCACGATTTTATATAAACGTTTCCACATTTTTTTATAAACGTTTCCATATTTTTATATAAACGTTACCACGTTTCTATGATTCCATTATTATATATAAACGATTCCACATCATGATTATACATAACATTTCTAACATTATATAATAAACTGAATTGTTGGAGTCGAATTACGTAATTATTAACATTTGATTTTTACATATGCACTACACGATAACTTATAACATGAAGGTTAAAAAATTATCCGGCAATATTTTTAAAAAATATTATACATCAATTTTTTTAATTTCAAAAATAATATAAATATTAGCTTGGTAAATGTTTTGTATTAGCAATTTTCTTGATTTTAATCAGTTGATTGGTTTTTTTTAATTGCTATACTCTAGTTTTTACATATATGTATTAACAACAAATATTATAAGATTAGAAGACCATAATACAATAGCAATATCATTCAGTTTTTTCTTTAAAAAAGTATAAATATTTAACTTGGTGTTTTTGCATTAATTTAACTTTTTTAAAAAATTTCAATCGTGATATATGTTCGTCAACAAATATAATCAAATTAAATAAATAATATTATAATCATGTATAAAAAATACCACATGTATACAGACACAATAGATGAATAATGGTCTATCACATATCTCCTGCCAGCCGTACATAGTTGTGTTATAAAACAATGGCTAAGATGTTATCCGTCACTGACGGAAATTTGTGGTCCGTCACCAAATCTCTACCGTTTAATTGAAGTAATGATTTTTCAAGTTAAATGTTTTAAAACATTATGTAGCACTTTTAATTAAAAATAATTATAAAATTTAATTAAGTATTTTATATTAATTTAGCTTTTCAAATTTTATTTTAATTATGGCATGTATATTTGTATGTGTATGTTCATTTTTTTATACATAAACAATATCAAATATTAGATTAAGAAAATATTATTTAGTAGTTATATATATACATTCATTTAAAAAGAAAAAAATTATATTATTAAGACTTATTTAAAAGGAAAGATGCTTATTTTTATCATTTTATATGTACGTGAGCAGGAGAGAATGTAAATAGAGAAAAAGAAAAAACAAACCCAAAAAATATTATCAATATATGATAATTAGAATACTGTATACAAAATGATGGTGGGAGGATTTCCGTCACTGACGGAAAATCTGGATCCGTCACATGATCCATGCCCATTAAATTCCTACCATCATAAACAGAAACAGGACCGCAGCCAGCCAGCCCCGCCCTTAAGAAGAAGAAAATTGGTCAATTTCTTATAAATGGTACTTCTTTGAACTTCCCACTCAGCTACACTGATCCTATTGAATGTCCAATATAGATCAATAACATGGTGGGGAGGAGCTAACTGCTCTACCCTAGAAAATCATCACCTTGATTCAGCTTAGTAGACCTGTGTTGCTTTTCATGACTTTAGATCGGTTGGGTGCTGATTTAAGAATATAGTAGTACTCGGTTACCGACTTTAGATCACTCGTTTAACTAGAATGATGTACTCCTATCACTAATTTGTTAGACCGATAGATATGATTCAAAACTGGTAATCCTTGCGAGTGTTGGAATGTACCGGTGTTTAATCATATGGGCGTCCTTGGTGTGCGTCCGGATCGGACGATTCCTATCTCGCCCGGACGTCCCCATCTGCAGCGGTGAATGAGTGTGGGTTTGATCGAGCGGTGGAGAAGCATAACGCCGTACTTGGCGTGCGTCCGGACCCGGACAAAAGTTTCCCACCCGGACGTGAAGCATCTGAAGGTGATCGAGAGACGACAAGCGTGGATCAGACGGCTGCAGTAGATAACGATGTCCTCACTGAGCGTCCGGATCCAAACAGCACAAATGCTCGCCCGGACACGTTATCTTGTTAACGATAGTTTTGTTATTTAAACCTATGTACGCCGCCTCTTCTTTGTATGTAGAAAATTTCTTTGTTTCTGTAAAAGAAAGAAAAACAAGAGCAAAAGCTTATACAAGTTCCGTTCTTCCACAAAACGTTCGATTTCTATCTATTCCAATTTGGTATATTGGCTCTGATACCAATTGAATGTTTTTTTCCCTACAAAACAATTGACTTGAGAATTTAACTTACCCAATTCATTTCAAAAGGGAAGAAGTCGTCATCGAAGAAACTCTCAGTGATTGTTGCTGTTCCAATAAGTGTTGGTGTGTTTCTTCTCGTCTCCGCATTTGCTGATTGCT
>CM041779.1:61343306-61426433 GCA_023374045.1 Limonium bicolor | reverse complement strand
TGGGCGAGCGCTGTGCAATTGGGCAGCCCATGCGCGTTCGAAAGCAGGAAGCTAAAGGTGCGGAAGAAAGGTACTCCGCCCAGAGAAAGAGTGTTGGCCGTAGTGCATTGTCTCACAATTGGAGGCACTATCTCCTTGGCACGAAGTTTTGGTGGTCACAGACAACGTGGCCAATACCTATTTCACTACTCAGAAGAAGTTACTCCGAACAAGCGCGATGGCAGGTTTTCTGGGAGAGTATGACTTCGAGTGGTGCATAGGCCGGGGAAGGGCAATGTGGTGCCCGATGCACTGATCGACGAGCCAAGCCGTGATAGCCAGCGTTTCAATAACAAATCAGATTTGGTAGAAGCGATTCGAGAGCAGCTGAGGCTGATCCCATCCTATCAGCAGATCGTGGCTAAGGTAACCAAGAAAGAAACCAAGAGGTTTGAGCTTCGAGATGTTTACTTTACTTGAAGAAGAATATGTCTATGGTGGTTCCAGCAGGCCGCATCAGATTGGAGTTGATGCGGAGGTTCATGATACCTATTTGGGCGGGACATCCAGGTATGGATAGGACATTGGCACTAATAGTCGGAGTTATTATTGGCCAAAGATGGTCCGGGATGTCAGAGACTTTGTGAAGACTTGTCATGTGTGTCAAGTAGACAAGGTCGAAAAGAAGAAGGAAGCTGGGCTCCTTAATCCTTTGCCCTTGCTGAGAGACCATGGGAGAGCATCTCCATGGACTTTATTCTTGGATTCCCAGAGGTGGATGGGAAGTCTTCAGTGCTGGTTGTGGTTGATAGGTTCTCGAAGTACGCTATCTTTATTCCAGCACCTGCACGTGTACTGCTCTCAGGTGCGGCAAGATTGTTCTTCACCCATGTGGTTAAGTATTTTGGCTTGCCTCGAGACATAGTGAGTGACCGAGATGCACGATTCACGGGGAGGTTTTGGACCTCATTGTTCGGTGCTATGGGCTCACGTTTGAAGTTCTCCACTGCTTATCATCCTCAGACTGACGGTCAGACTGAGAGGATAAATGCTTTGCTTGAGGAGTATCTGAGACATTTTGTGTCGGCTCCACAGACAAGTTGGTGGCTCAACTTGATGCTGCTCAATCAGCTATAACCTGCAGAAGAGTAGCCTACAGGAAGAGTCCCTTTGAGCTGGCCATGGGATGGCACCTTTGACTCCTGTAGAGGCGTGAAAGGTGCCGGGACCCCGGGATTGTCCTGCTGCACATCGGTTCGTGCTGGATCGGGAGGCAGATGCTGAGCAAAGCAAGGGAGAGTCTCGAGAGGGCGCGAGTCAGAATGAAGAAAGGTGCAGATGCTCACCGCCGACCACTTGAGTTTGAGGTAGGCGACAAGGTGTTGCTTAAGGTCACCTCACACATGCAGAGGAACATCAAGGAAGGTCCACAAAGGTTGCTGCAAAGGTACGACGGTCCCTTTACAGTGGTTCGAAGGCGTGGCTTGTCAGCTTACACTTTGGACTTGCCCGAACGGCTGAATATCTTTCCTACGTTCCATGTGAGTTGCCTAAAGCCTTATGTGGAGGATAAGGAAGGCGATCACGTGCCAGTGACCAGGCCACCACCAACTATGCTTGAGTCTATGCCAAGAGAGTCAAGCAGATCCTAGAGCATCGGATCAGAGGCAAGAACAGAAGGTTCGAGTTTCTTGTTTGGTGGGTGGGAGAGAATAAGGAAGATGCTGTTTGGATGAAACATGAAAGCCTATGGCATTTGCGCCAGAGGTCCGAGGGTACTTAGAGGCTTTGCCGAGGACGGCAAAGCTTAGTCGGGGGAGGGATTTAACACCTATTTTTACTGGATCCAAGGAAGTAAAGCTGTGCACACCCCTTGACTGTTTAATTAATGAGAAACACCTAAGTACAAGCTTTATGTGTGATGGTTGTCGGACTTCGCCATTTACCATAAGAGCGCCTCGGGGCTACGCATCAACATGCGGCCGTGTCAAGAAGGATTGGCTTGATGCAGCGGTGACAAGTGTGAGGCCCGGGGCCTTGGCACGGTGTCTGCGCAGGATGACCTGACGAGGTTGGCAAGTGAGATTCACTTGGCCAGTGAGCTGGCTCACCCAAGCACGCGAGGGCGGTGGTAGTATTGTTCGGTGGGGTGTCGAGGACATCGCCATGGCAGACGCAACAAACTGAAGACAAGGCCTGGGCGCCTTGGGTTGTCACGACAATGCACGGCATCGCATGACACGGGTGCTGGCTGTGCTTGGCACGGGCACTGGCTGTGACTGCATGCGCGGGGCGTCGGTGACAAGGGGACGCAACGAGCAACGAGCGCGGGCGCTATGCTTTGACACGGGCGCTGGGCGCTGGCTGTGTCTTGGGGCGCGCTGCGAGGCACGAGCACAACGATGCGCGGGGATCTCGCGGGCGGGCGAGATTTTCGTGGGCATGCGCTGGGCGCGCGCCGGGTTGTTGCTAGCGCGCTACAAATGCGGAGCGCTGGGCGCTTGAATTCCGCAGGTTGTTAGGCGCTGTGCTTGTTATGTGCGTGCACATATGTTGCTAAGGTTGTTATGGTAAACTTGAGTTTTACCGTGGTCCCTTGGTAATTCTAGGAATTACCTTGAGTAAGTCTTGACCCATTGATGGAGCAATATCAAGAGGTTACATTATTGATATTCGCTTGTGAAAGGGAATTTCCTTAAGATGTGAGTTTGTTGAGATATGCCTATATTCTCTCCTATTATCTTGTTGGATAAGATAAGTTGTTGAGATTTCTGGAGAATATCTAGCCTTACTGATTTATTAAATTGGAATAAATCAGGTTGTTATCTGTTGAATATTCTCTCCCCTGAAATCGAGTTAGTTAAGGAAGAGTAACAAATTCCTAAAATATGGCGCCTAGCTTAGAGATTGGATCTCTAACTTGCTGCATCTATTTTAGTGGAAGGTTGTTGAGAATCTCTCCTTTATAACCGATTGGGCTGAGAAAGAGGAAAGCAACAAACTTTCCTATATTTGTGGCGCCCAGAAGGAGAGATAAGTTTTTATCTCTAGCTGGCCGGCCTTTAGGAAGTTGTTGAGGAAATCTCTAGCAACCGTGTGGGCTGAACAAAAGGAGAAATAAAATAAAGGAGAATCTTAACTCCCCACGTTTTTAGAAAGGAAGTTACTAATGGTTGCTATAAAGGGAATGCAGGCGGCAGAGGTTGGACATTCATTCACACTTGTCCATTACCTGCGCCTTCAGTGAGAAAACAAGAGAGAGCTTTGTTACTTGGCTAATCCCACAATTCCCTAAAGATAGCTAGGTTCCCAAAGAGAAGCTAGGCTCTCTTCCTCCTTGGAGACGCCATTAGAGTGGAAGGGTCAGGACCGCTTCTTACCCCTTTGTCCCATCAGTTGTAAAGTAGACCCGCTACTTCTCAATGAATGAAGTAGGCTGGACTGGGTTGCTACCGTGTGGGTGGTAAAACGTGCTTGTGCATCCGAGTTGGGTTGTCTTGAAGTTGAAGGTCCTGAAGGAAGAAGAAGGTGGAGGCGTAGAGAGATTGAAGGGAGTTGGGTGCGAACAACCTATGCAACGCGATCGAAGGGGAACGAGGCTGATCAATTGGGCGGTGAGTTGAGCCGGTCACGACGAGCACAATCGTGTGACAGCTATGACCAAAGTTTCACAGCCAAACTCGAAGGGAATCAAAAGTTATGAGCTTAAAGCACATTTTACCTTAAAATGTAGATTTGAACAACCTTGGTCCGCCATAGGAATAGATGAGCCACGAAATTTAGGTGTTGGTGGTGAAGAGATGAAGAAAAGAGCCAAAAATGACATTAAAACACTTACATTTGGAGCTTAGGAGGAGGTTTGTCTTCCAAGCTCAAGAACAAGTCTTGAGAGCTCCAAGGAAGAAGGAGAACTCGGCTGGGCAGTGTGGAATCGGACAAGGAAGGAGGGAAGGTGGGAAAAGTAAGTAAAGTTTGAAATAATGTAAAAAGTAACATTATTTTCTAAAAGTAAATGCATTAGGTAGCATTATTGTCAATCAAGGAAATTATGCAGCCTCCTCTTATTTCCAGCCGGCTGCCATGGTCCAAGTGGGTCAATTAGTTGACCATTGACCACTTGGTCAATTTGACTCATGCGGGCCCCACTTTAGGGTTTTATTAATATTTTAATATTAAATTTGTAAAAATTCGTAAATTTCTGGAATTAAATTCCAAATATGATATAATATGATTATATATCATATTTAAGGATAATTATAATTTTTAAGCCCATTAAAAATCAATTTAAAAGGCAATCTCACAAAACGTGCTTTAAGGAGTTTTAGCGTACATTTTTGTGTCACAGGGTGTTCCTGAGCTTAGTTCTCCTTGAGAATGGTTTTATTGTGTTCCTTGATTCATTATAATACTTAGGAATCCACTTTGGATCTTATTTGAGGTCATACAATCTTTCTGGTGTCTTAAAGCACATTTTTGGCTTTACCGATCTTAAGGCGGGTGTTTTGCCTTGTTGAGATCTTTTAGATTGTTCCCCAATAATATTAGATGTTAATAATCATCTTAGATCATTATTATAGATCATTAGTTATATTTAAAGGTTAGGGGTATTTCATACACCCTCCATTTAACCTCCAAAACAACCTAAGAACATTGATGAAAGTGGTTGATGCTTTGCTCCATTGAAGAGGAAAGAATTGTGAAGAAAATGAACATTTCAAGGCTTAATTAGCTTACCAAGATTAATTGATGTCTCTTCTGTTCTTGGTGAGTTAGCCACGACTTGGAGAAGCCAAAGAGAGGTTGAAGGAAGGTGGTGTCAGCTGGGAAGCAAGGTGAGTGAAGGAAATAAGTGAGTTTTGTCTTTTAATGGCATTATTTGATTACTTTTGAAATGGTAGTAGGTGACTAATTATAACAGCTGTCTTAATTGATGAAGATGTTGATTGAGTGGGCATTAAGCCAAGGAGGTCGCAGCCCTTGGTCAATACCATGGGTGAGCTTTGACCATGGTTTAACTTAAATTAAGTATTTAAGTGTTATTTTTGGGTACTATTCATACTAAATGTTAATTTTTGATTTTATTTTTAAACTTTGATTTAGACTCTATAATATTCTATCATGTCACATTAATGTTATAAAGAACTTATTATAGTCTTTACAGTGACAAAAGTCATTATCTTAGAGCTCATACACAAAAACGTGCTTTAAGGAATTTTAGTGCACATTTTGAGTCGCAGGGTGTTTCTGAGATCTGTTTTCTTTGAGAACAGTTTTGTTGTGTCCTTACATGATATTTGATCATGGTATCCAATTTTATAACATTTAGAGGTCATTCAGACCTTTAAGGTATTCTTAGAGCACATTTTTGCCCTACTTGACCTTAAGCATGAAAGTGCTTGTTCATTGTGTTGGAGTGTTGTCCAACAATCGTAATATGTTTAGTAATGTGTTAATAAGCTTAGGACAAATTTTTAGTCCTAAGAAGTTCATTTGGGTGTTATTTACCCTAAACAGTCAAAGGGTGCGACATCTTGCTTTGTGTGACCACTGTTATTCTCAGTTGACTTTTAAGGCATGTTTAGGCCTTAATCAATGTGATTAAATATTTAATCCATATTTTATTAGTTTGGGGTATTTCAGTCTACCCCTTAAAGAGACTTCCCGAAGTCCTTACCATCTACAGTTCACCTAAGGAATCAAGTTCCACTAAGTAATCACAGACAATCATCACTAGGGAGTACATTCCACTACGTTCAGACCTAGTCTTTATGTATCACATTTGATACAGCATCCATCTCATTCCATATAGTCAATAATCATGACACATTCATACATAAACAGCACTAAACAAGGTGCAAAACTCATAGTACACAGCACTAGACAAGGTGTAAAACTCATGGTACACATCACTAGACAAGGTGCAAAACTCAGGTACACACACTAGACAAGGTGCAAAACTCATGGTACACAGCACTAGACAAGGTGCAAAACTCATGGTACACAGCACTAGACAAGGTGCAAAACTCATAAAGTACTCAAAGGTGTTTGCAAGGGATACTCCACGCATCCCTATCTACATGTTAGTATCTCGCGAGGATACTCACACATCATTCCACATGTATGTGTGCACATATAGTTAACGTTGACAAATCACAGGGAAGCAGTCTTAAAGACCAGGACTTGACGATCCCCAACCCAACCAACGTCTACTACCGCGGACACACCGGTTTAATAACGAAGGACACTGCGGTCCACGGCTCCTCGGACAGTATCACCTTATTTCCTTAGTCACCCACAGACACACCGGTCTAATGACAAAGGGCTCTGCGGTCCACGGCTCTCTGGGTGATGTCACTCGCAGACACACTGGTCTAATGACGAAGGACTCCACGGTCCACGGCTCTTCGAGTGACGCCCTAAATTCCAATTTCTATTCATATCTATGTCCACTTGTAGGAAGTTTCGAGAATCATTCAACCCCGACGTGGTCAGCGTTAGTGTTGAACTATCTCTCACCTCAATTTGTGTTCGGTTTCCCTTGATCGGACCAGGATCAAGTTCAACTTCCCACGTCAATTTCAATCAATCAATTGTTTATTCACTTCTAATCTTGTTTCCTCTTGATATTTGCCACCTTGTGTTCTATAGATACACAAGTCAACTAGTGTAATTAATCTAATCACCGGCATATAGGATCATGTATCCTAACCATGTACCAAGTTCACTCGACTTATAATTATTCATACAATTCCTAGAGGTTTTACCTCCACTAGGTTATACATCGGTCTCATGCCGACTCACTCATCGCATTCCAATAGTCGGTTTTATACCGAGTCACAATCATATAGTATGGAGCTTTCTACTCCTTCTATTTGCCATCTCCCACCGAAGCTACCAGATAGACCTACTTGAACTCTCAACCGGAGCTAACAAGTTAGGCGTTTATGTGTTTAATGTTCGCAACGTTTGCATAAATAATCGGAAATAGAATAGAACACTCTATCTGTTCTCCCTTTCCTATTCGTCACGACATGCGAACTAATAATATATATATATATATATATTCTACACATAATACATCACAATATTACCTCAAGTAATATAACACAGTCATGACACTTGTACTCTACGTACAATAATAGTTTGCAGCATGTGTACCATGCGCTACGTACGGTATATTTTAAGCGTGCGAAATCGCTCTACCCCCCTTAAAATGATTACGCCCACGTAATCTAATGAGTTCAAGATGTTCCATTCCAGTGGAATTATTCGTGCACTAATGTGCTACATATTTCGTTACCCCTTCTTTTTTTATAGGGTCGGGCTTTAGCCCCTCAGGCTATACCGTCTGTCTCGGTTAGGTGTGTATATTCATACGGTTTGATCGGGAGGTGTAAACATATCATTTGTTTCCCAAACCGCTAGGTACGTCAAACCTAAGCAATATGGGCCCACTCGCTCCGCAAGCAGTCTGCCCAACTACTATATGGTTAGTTTACCCTTTAGGTAGTATTTCATGTCGGTTTCAACTCCATGTGACGGTGTTTTCTACACGGTCTTCCATAATTATGGGAATGGAGTAATTTATTGCTGCGTGGTATCGTTAGTCACACACGCTTATTATTTCAACTAGCCATTCTATTCAGCCCTCCTGAATTCTATACATGCTCATGGTATATTCCCATGAGTTCATGCCACCCTACCGAACTAACCTTCGGTATAAGGGTTGTCGAGCTATGCTCTAGCACCTAGTGCTTGCAAGTTGTCTCTAAAATATCAAGACGAGTCTGATATGCGCATCTAACTGGCGCCTCATGACTCCAAGTTATTCCCTCTGGAATGAGTTCGTTCTTTGGGTACCTTGTAGGTCCGCTTTTGCTAGTGTGAACTCGTATCCCTCGTGTGTTGGTACTTTAGTATCCACATATATGGTTCATCCCTCTTCTCGATTAGGGGAATCCATTTGTTTATCTGATGTTCCACCTTCTGATTCTTACCAACATAATTCGGTTAACAGTTATATAATGGTCGCTTGTTGCGCACCATGTACCAGTCGATTGGACGGTTATCCGCCGTTGCGGTTTGCATGGAGTATCTAATCTCCAGCTTAGAGTATCTCTTGTAATGCTCGCTTTTGCCCTTCGTCTGTTGTAAACATACAATACGACTGTGGGTTTTAGCTTGGTATTCATTTTCTGTTCAACCCTAATTGGTACTAACATACTAACGTTTTGTGGCTTGAGCATGTGGTTATTATTATTTAATGCAACATCATCGCAGTGCCCTCAGCGCATGATACAACTCTTTCTGTGCCCCCTTTTTGGGTAGCATCTATTATCACAAAGGTTTCTCTAATATAACTTCCTTAGATACCACAATTCCTCTTCTCATTCATGGGTTCAACTTGCCATTACCATTAAATTGGCCTTAGTTTCCTCGTTTACAAAAATCCGTAAAACTTATGTTCTGACTCCTCCACTGTGGAGTTGCGACCTTATGTCACTTTATTATCAAGCTATCCTTGATTTTCCTAACCTTGCTAGTTTGACTGAGATCTCTCTCGTCATTACATGGTTTACCTAGTCAGGGTTCCATTCGCTGACTTAGACACAGAGTTGATTACCTCCTGGGTCCTTACACTACTCGTTTACATGCATGGGGTACCATACTGATACATTACTACTTACCCAACTAACTTAATATAGTTTTGTCAGGCCCACAAGCTCCTAGGAGTGCGGTCGTCCCATGTCTCGTTTAGTGCACTCGTAGCGTTCGTACCCGGTGATTATCGTACTCTTAGTCTCGGTAATTTATGTTTAAGTAGCTATGCTGCCAATTCTTAACCTTTAATGTCAGAGTGGCCCTAATATTAGGTTCTATGGTTTCCTTTATTAATGTGTATTTCCTTTACTTTCTCAAGATAGGTGTTTGCGACTTATCGCCCTAATTCTGGTTTCCACATGCTCGTCATCTGGTATTTGTGAGTGGGGATCAGTAACTACTTATTATCTCTCCCGTTCACTCCTAGGCTGTTAACGCCTTCAGATATGAGTTTTCAGTATTCGAACTCCACCCAATCTATTGGGTTACACCCTATGGTGTTTCCGGACTCCATGATAAAGGTTGACACCTCGTGTTTCCCCTGTCTTATGGTAGTCCCGTTAGTCTGATATTAATCAGTACTTGTGATTCATCACCCTTGTTCCCCTAGTTTTGGGTCACTTTGGTGGTACTAAGGTATCCCTCCGTAGGCCTATGCCATACGATATTCAGACTCAATACTTATTCTGATAGTTAAATGATTGTTAGTCTTGTTATTTAATTTATTCCTAGTTGGTTCTAATACTTTCTCTTGAGGTTACAATTGGATACCCACAACTTAGTGGTTTCCGCTAATCATTCCTCTTCATTGTGTAGTCCTTACTCTTATTCAACTCATATTTCCTCCATCCCTTTGAGGTAACGGTATCTTCCGTCATCAGGCAATTTTCACTTTTAGTTTATATCCACTGCCCTCCATACGGGAGTCTAGCAGCATAATGGATCAAACAACACCGGTGTGTGTGGTGCGGGCATTACATCGGCCCCTTTTATTGCACGTTTACATCTGCCTATTAATTATTATTTTTTTAAAAGTCCTGACTCGTATAGCTCATTTCTTGCCCTCTGGCATTGTTCAATGGTAGTGGTTTAACCACAAGTGTCACGCACTCCCTAAATATGGTTATGCTGGTCCTGAAGACCCGACACTTCCCACCGGTAATGATTGACGTTTAATGTCCATACCGGCACTAGGGTTAGGCTTGTAGGCACTAATTATTGTTATTCTCATTTACTCCCCTTTAATATTCTACTAAATGGTGTATTATTTTCAGGTTTAATGGTCAGACCGACTAGGTCTTCCCGAGGTTTTATCAACCTCAAACCCAAGGGTTTCGTACCCCTGCCCTTAAAAGGCTCTGTCCTGCCTTATTGCATTACAGACTCACATAAAAGTTTAGTGTTTATTGGTAACCGCCTGGACCGCTACGTCCTTTAGGGTTAGTTTTACTGTCGCTGCACTTGCTGTAGCAAGTGCGCAAGGCAGGTTGAATTTTAATACTTTGGTTAATGTGGCACTTGCAGTGGCAAGTGCGCCATGCAGACTGAGCCACCGGTACGGTGTGTCAGTGCAGTGTTATTCCCTAATCGGGTTCCTGTTCCAGTCAAAAGTTCTTATTCAAATTTATACAGTCTCACTTCCGCACTCGTTCCCACAAGTTTACCGTGGTAGTAAGACCCTACGTTCCACACGAGGCATTGCATGAAGCGACTTAACGAGTTCTTGTTTCTACAGTTCTCATGATCTCTCCTCATGCACGTCGGGCCATCTTGAACCTTCAGTGTTGCATGGTTTTAGAGTTACTCGCTTCGGGTGAGACTTCTAAAGATAATTCCTTCCGTCTGTTATATATCTCATAAACTAATCATTATTCGTCGTTTCTACCTCTTTTCCCCCAAGCGCACCATCAGTGCTTTCCTGGGTGTAAGACAGGGTCGCCTTGCTTATAGCAAGCTAGCCCCATTAGTCCTACAGGAATTTTCTCCTCAAACTTGGTTTATTATTTATCTTACACTCATATGGTAGACATTATGTCATTACCAGGACCCCCGGTCCTAAACATTATACCAAAACACTAAGTCTTATTCTCTACATTTAACGTAGTCCTCATAGCATCCACATCGGGTCTTCCCGATCAGGAGAGTTATCTCCATGGCGCTTCTCATTTCTTGTGTCACTAGGTAGTACTCAAGATACGGGCTGCGGCGGGTGGGGTACCATTGCAAATTTCCCGGGATGCTCTCCCATCGAGTGCGAGCGGTTCATACCGTCTTCGCGTTACTTGGGGTTGCTGGACTTTCACCACCTTCCACTGCTCCGTGTTCTTCCTTAGTACTGTTACCCAGACCTCTCTCTAACTTAAGTCAAGAGGACGGGTTAGACCTTTACTCGGTCTAATACCGTAGTCTCGGTCATTTAATATTGAAGTGCCCCTACGGCTGTGGTGTGCAAGCCTTAAGCATTGCATCAACCCCGCAAGGCCACGTATCCTCACAACGTTACCCGTATTCCCAAAACCTATGCTCACTGTATAAATCCTACTATCTCTTGTCATCAGAGCGGTACTTCGCTCTGATACCACTTTTTGTAACACCCCTACTCCAATCGGCTCCTAACTATCTTGCTTAACATTATGATCGCAGCGGTAATCTCAACAATTGTACTACTGGTGTCACCGTTCTTACTCGCCCATACGAGTAATAACGTGCTTACTGATATATTCTTAAATACAAAACAAATTCCCACAGTGACAACAAGAGATAGATCTAACCTTCCCAAACCAATATAAAATACATTCACAGTGAGCGTTCTAAGTATCCCAATCCTATACACTTTTCTAGTTCGTATCAAAATGCAACAGTGCATATTAAAACAACTGTAATTAAATACCCAGCGCGTCCCTCTCTTTGCCGACACCGGAAGCTGCATACCTGCAAAAATGGTTGTTTGTGGTATGGAATCAGCCCCTGCTGAGTATGTTACTACATGACTGTCATGCCCCCTCGGACCCTCAGTTATTGGTCGAGAGCATGCAATTCATTTCCATGCAAGTAGTTTAATGTTAAAATTGTAAAGCAACAATATATATTGCAGTAAACTCAAATAACAAACAAGCCCCCGGCTTCACACATCGCATCGTAATAAACCACTGAAAGCGCTACAACGCTTATATGAGTACAGAGACTCCATTCCAACAACACTTAATAGTTCATAATTGAGTTCGGCGACTCACCCGACCAAACAATCCACCATAATCCACACATGAGTACAGCGACTCGACACAACCAGTTCACAACACACAATATGAGCACAATGGCTCGTTCAAACAAATCCACCAACATACCACACATAACCACAAAGCACAACCAATGAACAACAAGGCGAAACAACGAGAATTGTAAACGAGTATAAACCCTCGTCTTTGGCATGAAAGCCCAAATAATGTTCGCCTAATGTACGAGTTAATATAGTCGTTCGTATTTGTTCAGTCATGTCTAATGACAACGTCTCGTTAGAACGATGTGTCTCTAAGTTACCCATCTCTTATGGCGGGTCACCCACGACAGTAGCCACTCAGCGGTAGAGTCTCGACCTACGAACAATCTGTAGTTCGTTGGAAATTTATCCTGATACTTACGGTTTACCACACGGTATCCTAGTATCGTTAATGGGTCACAGTTCACAGCAAGAGCCACATCCTCTTGATAAACTTATATACCATCGCATTGTTTTATTATTTTTCCTAACACAACAGACTAAGGTCGTTAGTCTGATCCTGAGTATGTCGACTCGGGATCCAGTGTTAGATACGAGAGCGGCGTTAAAGAGGCCAATGCTCCGTATATAAGTCTCAGGTATATATATATATATATATCTTATTATCCTGATGCTACAACGTTTTACTTACGTTCCTTATGTTACACATATAAGATAGCATCATAGCCGCTAGTTCGTTTTATAATATGTTCATATATACGAACGGTACTGTTATCGTACAACAGTAATAGTAAACAACATTAATACACAACTCAAGCATATTAATTCACACAAGCAGACATTCAATCTTATCACAGATTTTCACACAATGTCTGAACTGAGGAAATCCTCAGAGACAATCAAGCCACATAAATAACATACCGTTCACCCTGAAAGTATTACGGTGGAGTATGATTCAGCTAGATCCGATGCTCCTCGTGTCGTCTCTAACAATCTATCAATATGCATCACACTATGCATCAGCATCTCATACTAACAACACACTACGGCACCCCGTACCGTTACTAATCCATCCCGGTTTATTCCCCGTTACTAACTGATAACGTTTGTCGGGTTTTCGGTTTAACTCGGGATTAGGAGAGACGTTATACTTCATGCGTGGTTACGTCGAGTATATTAATATACTTATCTTTAAACGTTTGTTACCACATGTAATTTAATACACATTTGTATATTATATAGCTTGTCACTATATTGCATGTATAATCTTAATCATTTATTATACATCTCACCTTAGTATTTATTTTCCTAAGGTTTGTTTTTCCACCATCCATTTTAATACATGGTTTCTAACCATAATATATATTCATCCCTATATACATCTTTCTTGTATATGTATATATTTACCACACAGGTAATTCCATGAGTTATAAACTCTTATATTATATGTTACATTTTTATCATCTTTTATTAGATGCCTTTTCCCTTTAGTTGTACTATATTGTACAATTTATATTAAGATTATTATCCTAATATTATGTAACATTTTATGTTGTATCTTAACAACTCCCAAGGTTTAATTAACAAATTCCATGGTTTATGAATCCTATTTATTTATAGTTTGTCACATTACTTAATGTGAATATTCTTACTTTTATTAATTCCATCTAAACAAATAATTGTTCTAACATTTATAACGTTATAGACCTTAGTCTAGAATTCATTTTCCAACCTTTAATATTTCGGTACAGCCCTTGAATTTATTTAAATTCTATTTTGACCACATAACATTATGTAATGTTATACCATGTATTAATATCATATATTATGATATTTTATTCCCTTTAATTTATAACATATAGTTTTTATGCAAAACTATTTATTATTGCCGCATGGCACCATTAAAAACCATATTCTTTTTCATATACCATACTCTCCTTTATTTACAAATTCACCCCATTATTTATACCATGTTATATATGTCACAAAATATAACATTTTAACTTATAAAATGGTATAACCTATGGTTATATTTTTGTAAATTCCGAACAGACCCAATATTATTCTATAATTGCCATTTGGCCCAATTTATAACATATAGTTTGATAATATCATTAAAACTATAATTATACACATATCTTATTAAATACCCTTATATAATTAAAAATCACCAAATTCCACCAAAGGGTTATAATTACCCTTACTAACCCATATATAATCGGTTATTACCATTCCACCACATCTTTTATTCCAAAGTGTCATAATGACATAATAACTATACATTATACATATATTTTTCATTCTAATTCCAAAATCAACCCAATAAATTCCTAAAAATTCCTAATAGCCCATGGGTGTTTATAATACCATTTTACACCCTTTATTTTGGTAATAACATATTCACCACATATGTTGTAAAATTGTTACAATTAAATACTTATCTTATTATAAAACCTTAAATAAGTTATCTAACTTATTTAGTTTGGTCAAAACCTACCATATGGTCAAGGTTGACCACCTTAATATTTCCTTGACCATTAATATCCATATATTATGGTTTGTACCCGTATTTCCTATAAATCACCATTTAACCCCAAAACTTTATATAATCTTATAATTTTTATATAACTCATTTAAACTTCTAAATTTCAGCTATATCCTTTTATAGCCCCCAAATTTAATTTAATTCCACTATAACCCCAATAATATGCGGTAGTGCATATTTAGCACCTAAACTTAATTAAAAGTTTATAAATGCATAAGTAAAATGGCCTAAAGTACATGGCCTTATTACAAACATTGGCTTATAAGATAAATTACACATAAATGCCCAAAAATGCTATAAACTCGGCCCTTACCATATTTTCTTTATTTACCAATTTTCCACATAATGTCTTAAATTTGACAATTATGCTAAGTAATTAGTTATAAAATTTATTAAACCATTCCTTAATCACCTAAGGTCAAAATAAGACCTTAATAAACTTGTTCTCTCACGGCATATATATATATATATATAAAATATATGTATAAACACATATTAATATACCAAGTGTAAGTTTAAGTGATTTATACCTTGTTCTTGCCTAGATAAGGCCTTGTTTGGCCACGGCCTGCTTAGGATAAAGTTTCCACAGCATCATTTACATGTTTTTACACAGTAATTAAGGCATGGTTAGTCTCCAAGCAAGATCTAACCATAAGAAGTGTTTTAATGTAATTTTCAAGGTATAATTTACCTTGGAATACCTAGGCAAGCAAGGATGCTCCACGGCCTGTTTTTACAGTAGCTAAAGAGTGTCAAAATAGCTACTAAAACCAAGCTTTAAACTGGTATAACTCAGATTAGAAGATGGCTAATCTTTACCTTGTTTAAAATGCCTAAAATGGTGTTTTTGGCTTGGATCTGGTTATACTTCGAAGCTCTTGATGTACCAACTGAATAAGTATGTTAATATGAAGATTATAAGCTTAGAAACAAAGTTTCACAGCCGAATTCGAAGGGAATCAAAAGATATGTGCTTAAAGCACATTTTTATACCTTAAGAACAAGATTAGCTTTCTCCACCTTCTTCCCTTGTTAAGGCTGAGATACACCCTAAATTTAACCTCCAAAACAACCTAAGAACATTGATGAAAGTGGTTGATACTTTGCTCCATTGAAAGAGGAAAGAATTGTGAAGAAAATGAACATTTCAAGGCTTAATTAGCTTACAAGATTAATTGATGTTCTCTTCTGTTCTTGGTGAGTTAGCCACGATTGGAGAATCCAAAGAGAAGTTTGAAGGAAGGTGGTGTCAGCTGGGAAGCAAGGTGAGTGAAGGAAATAAGTGAGTTTTGTCTTTTAATGGCATTATTTGATTACTTTTGAAATGGTAGTAGGTGACTAATTATAACAGCTGTCTTAATTGATTGAAGATGTTGATTGAGTGGGCATTTATACAAAGGAGGTCGGCAGCCCTTGGTCAATACCATGGGTGAGCTTTGACCATGGTTTAACTTAAATTAAGTATTTAAGTGTTATTTTTGGGTACTATTCATACTAAATTGCCAATTTTTTGATTTTATTTTTAAACTTTGATTTAGACTTTATAATATAGTCTATCATGTCACATTAATGTTATAAAGAACTTATTATAGTCTTTACAGTGACAAAAGTCATTATCTTAGAGCTCATACACAAAAAACGTGCTTTAAGGAATTTTAGTGCACATTTTGAGTCGCAGGGTGTTTCTGAGCTCTGTTTTCTTTGAGAACAGTTTTGTTGTGTTCCTTACATGATATTTGATCATGGTATCCAATTTTATAACATTTAGAGGTCATCAGACCTTTAAGGTATCTTAGAGCATATTTTTGCCCTACTTGACCTTAAAGCATGAAAGTGCTTGTTCATTGTGTTGGAGTGTTGTCCAACAATCGTAATATGTTTAGTAATGTGTTAATAAGCTTAGGACAAATTTTTAGGTCCTAAGAAGTTCATTTGGGTATTTATTTACCCTAAACAGTCAAAGGGTGCGACATCTTGCTTTGTGTTGACCACTGTTGTTCTCAGTTGACTTTTAAGGCATGTTTAGGCCTTAATCAATGTGATTAAATATTTAATCCATATTTTATTAGTTTGGGGTATTTCAGTTCAAGTCATTAGTCCTTTACTCCTTATCCTTTGTTTCTTCTTCCTCAACGACTATTCTATGTTCTTCGACATTCCGCCTATTTTGCCCCTCCTTTGGGTTGTCTTCTCTGATGCCTCCTAGCTGTTATTTTCTCCTATGTGTTGTCCAGTTAGGTGATTATTTCCTCTTAGTTTCAGTCAATTCCAGGCCCTGTTCCCTTTTCTGATGCCAACTTGTTTGAAGCCCAGGCCTGATGGGAAAAAATAGTTAAGGAATGTGAAGCACTCCATACTCACCTGACAGAACTGAATAAGGTGGATGAAGATTCTCTTATGTTTGGTCAAACTAGACTGGAGCTTTAAGAGCCCTTTTTGGCCGCCTTTGGCACTCTCACATAGTTTCACACAAGAATCTCTAGAATTTCCTCTCACACTTATGAAAATCAAAATCGTTCCTGAAAGTTAATGAAGTTGGTAAAAACTGGTTCACCTTCTCCAGTTTAGAACATTCTCAGGAGTGGTCCTTGGCACTATAGAATCGTATCTTGATTGTTATGCCAATAGACCCCTCTATAAACATAGAAGAACCTGACCTTTCTTCGTTTAAGGTTTGGGATGATACCCACAACCATCCTATGTCCTTTTTCAGTAAACCCTCGACTGTTGGTCTTGGAAACAAAATAGGTCAATTTACTTGCAATGAAAAGATTAATCCTCTGGTTTCTAAGGCTTTAAGATTATGTTGAAATAAAAATTCACGAACCTCTCTGAAGAGTGTTGGTTGTTAGCAACAATGATAAAGATTGGGTGTGCTGGATTTCTTATGATAACCTCCCTCATCTACGCTATAGAAGAGGAAGACTTGATCACATAATTCTTAAATGTATGTATCAATCTTCTTCTACTCAGAATGGAGAAATATATGGACCTTGGATCAAATTTGAGTGTGTTGGATCCTTATCTACTGTTACAGAGAAATTTCTCCTGGATAAATGTCAATTTATGCCTTTATCTTCCGATTTGCAACTCCAGCTATCTTCCTCAATTGTCGTTGATCCTGTGACAACACTAGAGCTTGGACAACACTACCTGTAGTGGAGGGACGTTTCTTCAATGGGCTAACTCCTCTTCGACTTCTAATACCTAAGCTGATAATACCCCCAAATACCAGGGACAACACTAGAGCTTCAGCTAGAGGACAAGAGCTTGGACCTAAGCTAGATCATCTAAAAAGGTAAACTTAAGTTTATCCATGTATGTGCCCTAAGGGGAGTGATGTGAACTGTCCATAGTGCTAATTAAAGACGCAAGTGATTGTATCACCTTTTGTGGTCAAGAAAATGTGAAGGTGTCCGTTTGATTCATAAATAATCAACAAAGAAAGGTAAAAGAATGGTAAGATCCTTGTGATCAATATGTATGTGCTTGAAATGATGATGACTAATGAAAGATGAACATGGTTGTGAAAGAATGATGGTGTCGTGATGACCTTTGAAAAGAGAACTTATTTATGGTCTGTTAAGTGGTCTTAGGGACCTTGATGGTGCACTCTTGATGATGGATAGCCTGAGTTTTAAGTGATTCTGATAATGTTGATGAAAGTTTATGAATGATGAATCCTCGGTAAATGACTATGGAGGATTAAGTCTTGATGAGTGATTATAAAAGATGTTATATCAATGAAAATATATTGTAGAGGGAGACATACCCTGTGTAGTCAATGGTTAAAATGAACAGATGAATAAACAGAAGAGGGAGACAGACCTTAGATATCTGGTGATGAATTTAAGTTGTTAATCTGCATGCTACCATGAGGGAGACGGGCCTTATATATCTGGTGGTTGAATTGTGGGAGACAGACCTTTTGTCTAGTGTTTGAAATGAGTTGATGATCCGTGTGATAATGTAAGGGAGATAGACCCTTTGTATCTGATGGTTGAATTGTATTGTTGATCTTGTGATATTGTGAGAGAGACGGACCCTTTATATCTGATGACTAATTGAATTATTGTAATCGGAAGGTGCATATGAAATGACCCTTTATAGCCAGTTGCTTTCGGAAGCCAGTTTCTTTACGAAAGCTTCCTCATGAACATCTTGTGCGTGTAATGGCTGGTAACCGTAATGAAAGATGATATTTGAGAAAAAAGGGACATTCGATGGAATTATAAAGAGAAAGCAAAGGGAAAGACATAGTTATGTATCTTTATGTTCATAAAGGATTAAAAAAGTGTCCTTATGGTAGTTTAGTGCTTACTCGTTTTATACTGACGGTTTATCTTTCAATGGTGCTTGCATGTGCTTGATATGACTGCACTGTGAGAGCGTGGTTTATGGAGAATTTTAAGCTGTAGATACTACCTTTCGGGGAACCACTAGTCGGTCATGCCCATATGGTTATATTTTGTGAGCATGTTTTCTTGTATAAAGGTGCGTACGGTTTTAAGAGACATGTCTTGATATGACATGTCAAATATTTAAAAGTTTAAAGTTAGTTTTAAAGAAGTGATTGAACCTTAACATTTCTTGAGAGGAATGTAGCGGTAATACCAAAAAGATTCTGTATTTCCACTCCATTGCTTATTAGTGAGATTGTCTTCATCTAATCGAGGTCTGTTTGTAACACCTCAATTTTTAAACACTTGATTAAGTCTCGACAACTAGCAAGATGAGCATTACTTTGCTCAGATTGAAGACATCTCAACATCTCCTGATCTTCTAGTTTGTAATAGGACTCTAAGTCTTATGTTTTATTTTGCGATGATAGACTTTAGTAGATTTAGTGGGTATTGACAATTTTCCAACTGTAATAACTGCTTCCTATGATAGTGTGGAAAGGGGTGATATTCCCCTCTCGATCCAACATGCCTCTGAGGTTGATCATCCTCACGACGGTTGAGGTGATCATTTTGGGTTTTTATGCTGTTTAGACAGTGTTCCTGCTGTATCTCTTTGTAGTTTTTATGAATGAAGAAGTTCCGCTGTTTCATCAAAAAAGAGTGACGAATCATTCACAAACATGGTCACTTCACAGTTCACATCACATATAGTTTCTCGACTTGAATGCCGTCAAAGCGAATGCAACAATCAGCATTTAGATACCTAATCCACCACTAATTTTCAGTCATCATCGTTTCTCCCTTTTCATGGTCTGAAAATCTTGCACTCCTCATTCATCCTCATCTGATTTATTTTTATAGTAGTAATTCAAATCTAAAACTATACAAGTCAAATTGTTCTGCCCCTTCTCTCTCCAATCAAATCCTTTTGAAGCTGAAAGTCGCTTACCCTACTTCCTCCCTTCCCCACCACAGATAGTGGCGCAGTACAGTCCAGATTCACTTTATAGTAGGGACTTTAGTAGTAATTTTTTAATTACTCCACTCACTACCATATTTTAACCTTCATTTTGTCTGTTTATGCCGCTCTACATACATCACTTCGCATTATTTTGTGTATTGTTTTTTTTCTCTGGATGGATTTGGACTGTTCATCCTCCTCCTTCTCCCACTACTCCCAGCTTCAGTACAAGAGAACTAGTTTACTACTATGACTCACTTGTTGCTGCTTCCTTCACTCCCCTCATGGAGATTCGTTGACTGCTCCATGTAACAGAGGTTGTCTCGCAGCCATCGAACTTACGAGCATTTGCTCAGACTCCACGTCGTGAACATCGATTGATCTTACCCCAATTTCTTGTCCCGTCGAATTTAAGTGGGTTTCAGGTAGATCTCTCAACTCACACATTCTCTCTTCCCCTTTATTCTCTGTTCTGCAATTTTTTGGAATAACTGTGGTGGAGTTGGTGTGTGTCAGCTTCCGCATCCGCTAAGCGATTTACCCAATCCCCATCTGTTTCAATTCTGCTTCCGTATGCATTTCGTTTTTTAAATTTAATCTCCGTGTCTGCTTGTGCGGGCGCGTGAGTATCCATGTTTATTATGTCTGTTCCCCTGAAGCTGAATCTTTTGCCAATTTATTGAATTCGCGTATTATATTGTTTTGAAGATTTACAGTCGTTTGAGCTTGAAGAGATCTTAGAACTTCCTTTTCCTTGCTAATTTGACTGCGTGCCCAGAGCAATGTGATTACGAACTTTGATTATGTAATGTACTCCAGCAAGCAGCATTATAGTTGAGAGGCAGAAAGCCTTTTTCCTTTTTTCTTTTTTAGTTTGATTCTGTTGTCAACTTAATGTGGTCTCAAGTCACTCGTGACCCTCGTCGCCTGTGGTACGATTATTTTTCTCTTCTTCGTGATATGCTAACTCATATCTTCTTTTCTTTTTGTGTTGCGCCTTCAATTCTCCTTCCTCCTGCACCCTCCTTTTTCACTTAGCTTCATGTTTCCTCTCTTTTTTTTAAATGGTTTTCAGAACATTTGCTGGGTGTTCTTTTTTGGTGGTTCTACTTTAGCTTTCCGTCTTAACTCTAGGCACCCCTTTGGCAATTCCAACTGGATATGTGCCAAAGCTGGGATTCATATTATTCACATTTAAGGTAGAATTCGGCTGTTTGAGTTTAAGTTAGGTCTCACTTTCCGGTTGATTGTGATAAATGTTATGTTGTTTGTTGGACCAGGTTCTACTGTACTCTCACAGAAATTTTGTAAATATTATGTTCTCTTGGATAGGAATTATGCTTCTTATTTCTTAAGTGATGTAATATAGGATGAGAAGTTAATCTTATTATTGCTTTAAGCCATAGACAGATTTGCTTCCTCCAGTTTTAGGATAGCTTTTATTTATGTACCTTAGTTCACGTCATACAACTAATGAGCTTCTCTGGATTTTCTTCTTTCAGAGCTGAATTCAGGATCAAAACCATAAATGGCTACATAGTCACTGATTCCAAAATGGAGCAGTACGAGATACTTGAGCAAGTGGGCAAGGGTTCTTTCGGCTCTGCCCTTCTAGTGCGCCATAAACATGAAAAGAAGAAGTGAGTTAGTGTAATATATGTATACTAAGATCTATATAAGGACTTTGAATCTACCTCTTGGCTGTTTGCTTATATATATCAAAATGTAGGTATGTCCTGAAGAAAATCCGTCTAGCCCGTCAGACTGAGCGTACTCGCAGGTCTGCACATCAGGAGGTTGGTGTCCTTTGTTTTGATGGAACAACCATACTTCTCGTTAAAGCTACATGAACATTTAGGATCGGGTGCTCAATGCCTCATCTGATTATTTTTGACCTTTGTATTCATTTCGGTTGGGTTCCACTTATAAGAGGGTAAAACGTGGCCACAGTTCCTTGATGTACCTTCTGTGCATGATAATGCACGGTTGCAACTTTTTTATTTTGCAGATGGAGCTTATATCCAAGATGAGAAACCCATTTATCGTGGAATATAAAGATTCTTGGGTTGAGAAAGTAAGCTGTAACTGCTTTCACTTCTTATTTTCTTGAATGACCCCCCTTTTCTCCCTTAATTTCCATGTATAGCTACAATTAGGGATTTATATGCTTTTGAGAAACAATAGTTATATGAACATGAATACATAATTGGGGTAGCAGCCCGTGGGAAGGATGTTCAGAGTAAGGATTTAAAAAAATGTTTAGCATCTGTATGATGAAAGCTCCTGAATTCTGTTGGAAATATTCAAATAAGTATTAGGTTTTTATCTCTCTACCTTTTGTCTTACCAATAAATATTTTACCTTTCCTTTTTCTCCTATAGAAATGTAAGGGTATATTAAAGTGTGTAAAAAGTTCTTATACTGAAACGGATACAGTAATTCCAGCCAGTGAGAAAGGGTAATAGAATTGATCATGACGTTTTTATCTTTTTTCAGGGCTGCTATGTTTGTATTATCATTGGCTACTGTGAAGGAGGAGACATGTAAGTTCTCACAAAACAAGACTCTGTGCTTTTGACCTACTTTTCTTAACTGAATCTAATAATGTCTTACTTAACAGGGCAGAAGCAGTCAAGCGAGCCAATGGAATCCATTTTCCGGAAGAGGTTCTTTCGCTAGTGACTATTCTTGCATGACCATTTTCTACTTTAGGAAAAGTCAACCATTCTTGATTCTTGTATGTACCCGACTCCTTTGTCCAAATTTTTCTGTAGAAACTTTGTAAGTGGCTTGTCCAACTGTTGATGGCCCTTGATTACTTGCACATGAACCACATACTTCATCGTGATGTCAAGGTTTGTGCTGCTTCGACCTTTTGCTGATTATGGAAGTGAAGAACTTGATATATATTATTTGTGTAAAGATGTGCTAATTATGTTACTATTCAGTGTTCAAACATCTTCTTGACAAAGGATCGAGACATACGTCTAGGTAAGTATATTCTTTGATATAATCCTCTAGAGGAATTCTAATTTGGAAGTTTTGTAACTAATATGTAGTGCTTGTTTTACTTATTTAGGTGATTTCGGACTGGCCAAAAGATTGACCTCTGATGACCTTGCCTCATCTGTAAGCATGGGTTCAGTGTTTCTCTGTTTTCAAGTTATATATCTTATGTGTTGGTGTGGTTTCATGAGGTGCAACCAAAATCACATGATTCAGGTTGTAGGTACTCCTAGCTATATGTGTCCTGAGCTTCTTGCAGACATACCATATGGATCCAAGTCAGATATTTGGTCCTTGGGTGAGTTGCTGTTTTCTTGAAAGTAGATGGTTTTCATGTAAATATTTTTGTTGTTTATACTCATATTAGCAATTGAATGCTTCCAGGTTGCTGTATATATGAAATGACTGCACTCAAGCCTGCATTTAAAGCATTTGTGAGTTTGTGTTATTTGACTTGTTTCGTCATTGAACTATCTACGGTGAACGAATTTTTCTGGGCTTTTTGATTTGACATAATGTAGTCTATCAAGGATCATTCCTCATTTCTAGTTTTGTCTTTTGGTTTGACAGGATATGCAAGCACTAATCCATAAAATCAATAAATCGGTTGTGGCGCCTCTTCCAGTCAAATACTCTGGTCCATTGTAAGTAAAGTTTTGGGTTCAAAAGAATGATTTGGATGTTCTGTAAAATCTATGGTCCATGATTTTTTGATCAAAATTCATTCAAACTGATTTCAACTTGCAGCCGAGGCCTCGTGAAGAGCTTACTGCGCAAAAACCCTGAATTTAGGCCCAGTGTAAGTGAAGCTTCTTTGGCGGTAGTCCCTCAAGATTAAAGTGGCATGGGCTCTTTCGTAGCATAATTACAATATGATTCGTCTCTTGACAGGCTGCTGAGTTGCTTAGGCACCCACACCTTCAACCTTACGTTCATAAGATTCAGCTTCAAACTAATAATCCTAGACGTGGTTACTTACCTGCTGCTTACTCGGAGGATGATGATGATGAGTCTGTGTCCACTCTAGTGGAGGCAGGAGATAACCGGGCTCTAAATCCAAGTGTGTCTGGAGCAGAGTTTGACACTAGTCATATTACTGAGAGAATCAGAGCAATCAACAATGCACTTGATCGGAGATTGGCGGAATTAACAGCTGTACAAAACTTTGGGAAGGAGATTACCTCAAGAACCTCGAATCCTCGGCAAACGCGGGCTGTAACATTCGGGAGCCCCAAAAGACGACCAGAAATATCTAAGAACCGTCATCCAGTAAGCCACCATTTGCTAACATATCAACCCTACTAACTCTTTGAATAATTTTACCTAGTAGCTGCAGAAGTTTTGAACCATGAAATTGTTTGATACTATGTTGTTTTCTAACCCGCCAAATCCATTTTATGTTCTGCAGTCCCCAACTTCCCGTGGTTCACGTACTCCAGTCAAAAGGACTGTCTCCGTAACTTGTAGAGCATCTTTACCCGCGAAAACAGCAACAACCACAACTCTGAGCAAGGAATCAAAAACCACTACGAGAACAAGAAGAAGAACTCTCGCAGCTAAACAATCGGTGTACAGCAGCAGCCCCACCATTGAAATGCTAAAGCAGCTGAAATCCCCAGAAGTTTCAATCAATGCACCTCGAATCGATAAAATAGCTGAATTCCCATTAGGTTCTGATGATGAACCCTTCTTCCCCATTATGAACTGTGGAAACTCCTCCATCAATTCTGCTCAAGATTCTTCATCACCAAAACAACACGGGGAATGCTCAATCACTAGTACCAAAGACAAGTTCTCCATACAGCAGCATAGTTACAAGGGGAAAGGAGGAAGAGTTCAAAAGGCTAAGTTCAATCAAGTGTCACTATGGAAGACCATCCGGGAGAGCAAGATCATGTCTGATGATGTGAGGGAGAAGAGTGATTCCTCTGACCAGAACGCAACAGCTGGTGCCAATTCCAGTAAGGCCTCGTCTGATATAAGAAGGCGTAGGTTTGATACATCTTCGTATCAGCAGCGGGCTGAGGCGTTGGAGGGTCTGCTTGAGTTCAGTGCTAGGCTGCTGCAACAGGCGAGGTATGATGAGTTAGGAGTGCTTTTGAAGCCTTTTGGACCTGAGACGGTTTCTCCAAGAGAAACTGCCATATGGTTGTCCAAGAGCTTTAAGGAGAATACAAAACAAGAGAGTAGCTAGTCTGTCTGACTGTTGGTTCAGTATTTCTGGCATATTTCTTCCTGGTAGCTATATAGCCTGATGTAGGTATGTTGTTGGCGACATTACATAGGGCAGGGTGTGGAGTCTTCTTTTTCTTTTAGTTAAATTTATGGGTCAATTCTGGGTTTGCCAGCCCTCTGTATGTATCTATATATGTTATTTGACACAAGTCCCAAATCCACGGTGTAATTCTTTCGTTGATTTATCCTAATCAATCTACACAGCAATATTGTTGATGCTTTGATTCCCAACTGACATGGCTGTCAGATATTATCTACTTCCTTCTGCGATTATTTCCAACTCAACTTGCTTATTGCAAAACTTTTGACTAAATATAACCACAACAGAAGTAATAATGAGTACAATGCAATACGACACAATGATTCAGGTTACAAATCTTTGTTCCTCACTTGTGGAAACCTAAATGAAAACAAGACTCTTCATCTTCATCATCATTATCGTCTTCTCCTAAATCAGACCTTTACTTTGCCTTGACACTGATTCCATCCTTACCAGCAATGATCACCTCGGTAGCCATCCCCAGGAAAAGGCCATGCTCCACCACACCTTCCAACGCCGCGATCTCCCTCCCCGCCGCCGCTCCCTCACCTTCCTTAATCGGCGTCTTGAAGTACAAATCCACAATATAATTCGAATTATCTGTCACATACGGCTTCCCATCCTCCCCCAACCTCAACTTAGCATCACAATTCAACTCCTTAAACAACTCCCTCAACCTACCCAAATTATACTTCCAACAGAATTGCACCACTTCCACCGGCATCGCTAGCCCACTCCCACCCAATCCATCCACCAGCTTAGTCTCATCTGCCACCACAATAAACTTATCGCTTGCCGCCTCCACCATCTTCTCCCGCAGAAGCGCGCCACCACGACCCTTCACAAGGTCCAGGTTCGGGTCCACTTCATCAGCCCCATCAATGGCCAGATCGATGTGGGGATGGTCGTCCAGACCTGAGAGTGGGATTGACAGTGAAGCGGCTTGCTCCGCTGTCCGTTTTGATGTTGGCACTCCGACAATGTTGGTCAATTCCCCGGCGGCGAGAAGCTCCCCGATCCGTGCCACTGCGAACGCGGCTGTTGAACCGGTCCCTAACCCAAGGACCATCCCAGATTTCACGGACTCCACTGCCTTCTCTGCCGCGAGCTTCTTCAGGGCGTCTTGGGATAACGCGGTGGGCGACGGAGTTGACATGGATCTGATGATGATTGTGCGGGGTTTAGTGATGAGAGCATGCTGACGACGGCCCCGACCGAAGATGCTGGGGTTGGCTGCAGCGAAGACATTCCGGCCAAGGATGGATGATGATGTGTTTGCTGTGGTGGTGGCGGTTGAGGAAAGATTGAGAGAGAGATAAAGTTGAGGCCATCTGATCCTTTTGTGGGATTTGAGAGGTCAGGATATTGATGCGCGGATTTACGGACTTTGGTTTGAAAATAATTGGCCTTTTGGTGCTTTTTGGCAGTTGGCTCGCTCTGGCCTCTGTGTTCGACGCAGGATAGAGATTGGATTTCTTTTTCAATTTAAACGGTGGTTGGTGGTGATGGCGAGCCACCCAAATGCCAATGGTTGTTGGTTGATGATCAGGTGACACACTTCTCCTTCAGTCCTTCCTCAATAGAAAGCGTTGACTGATTCGACAGCGGGAGTTTTTGGGCCGGATTTAGGCTCTCTTATATGTTTGGGCTTTATACAAGGTCTAACTGTTCCGAAACACCTAGAGTCAAACCGGTTTACTATCTCATAGGAAATTCATTGTTTAAACTATTTTCCCTTTTAATTCACGAACAAAATTGGTGCTTTTTTTATAGACTGATATCATCATATATATATTCATACTAAGCAAAAACATATAGAAGGTCACTCCTGATTTCCCAATCTATCCTACAAAAACATTTATGTTTGGCGGAACATCCCCTTCTATATCAGTGTGCTATTCAAAATATTGTTTTCCACCGCTATACTAGTTTAATAGGAAAGTTGTCATACAAAGTTTCATTGTTGTAAATGACACTAGCAAAAGAAAGGAGCAGAGACTAAATAATATTACATTCAGAAACTAGATAGTCTTCTACATAACGGTATTATCATGAAGCCACCTCTTGAAAGCATCCTCAACTGAATCAAAACAAATACAATGGTTGCCCACCATAAGGGAAAGCTCCATTACAATTTTGTAAGTTGTGATACCAGCAAGCTGCACGTTTGAAGTGCTAGATATTTTCATGTTAAAAGTCAAACTAGGTTTGCCTTGCTCATCTGATTAGGCCAATAATGATCCATTCTCTCATTATGTTCTTTTAAACTCCCGTGCGAATTTTTGTAAAACTAGACGGAGGAGATCTCCAAGGCACGAGATCTAGGACTTGAGGAAGTTTAGGACATGTATTTTGTTTATATGCTTCAACAAAGGACTTGTTTTCATCACTCAGTTTCCACCATGACAGATCAATGTTGTGCTTGGCTTTGTTCCTAGCAGAGTAAATAATCCAGAGATTATTAGCAATGTGAGATATAGTTTCTTAGGATTGCATCCGTTTGCCAATATCACAAACCATTCAATAAGAGCATCAATCTTAGTTTGGAACACACTTGACATCAATCAAATTTGATCAGATATCAATCATTGCACAACAATGAAATAAACAATGCCCTATAGTATCATGATCACCACGGAAAAAGCAATCTGAAAAACTCCTCAATCTCTTGGCTAAATTCGACTAATAAGGGATAATATTCAAGAGAAACTTCCAAGATTAAGTTCCACTCTTGAGCAGCACATGGAGGGAAGAATTTTGTTGCAAATAATGCTAGAGAAATGCATGAGCTGGAAGAACAGTCCATAAGATCATCTTCTTGACTGAGGAAGTAGGCAAATTTGACTGTAAACTTGTGGCTTTTTGTACAATTCCAAACCCAATGATCATTTTCAGAGCTAATGATATTAATCGAGGAAATCACCTCAACATTTACTGGAAAGAGGTCAGTTTGAAGTTTTTCCAAATCCCGGGTCTGATTAGACTGATTGATGTAATGGAAAACCATGGACGAACTAGAGTTTGAGATTATCTTTGGGGTGATCATCTTGAAATTGGGACAATTTGGAATCCAGGGGAAATTCCAGAAGGGGGTATCGTTTCCTTTACCAATCTGCCTTCTAATTCCTTTGTTTAGCATGGGTAAAGTTGACATGAGAGATTTCCAAATATGGATTTCCTTATCACCTGGAATGACATCTCTAATGCTACAATTGGGGAAATATATGGTTTTGAGGATGCTATTAACCAAGGAATTAGGGCTATCAAGGAGTCTTCAAAGTTGTTTTGGCTAGAAGAGCAGTATTAAATTTTAACCTCTTAAAACCTAAACATCCTCTATCAACATTGCTGCAAACAGTGGACCATTAATCCAATGCATTAATGTGATGATTACCGAGAGCGATCTACGAGAATTTTTGATGGGAGACCTGCTTAACATCTCTGTGATTCAGGCCTATTGTGTGTAAGTATCTTTCAAATTATTACATTATCTTTCATTTTTTTAAGCTATTTAACATATCTTATGAAAAATGTTGTTTAGATGTTTGACTAGTAGACTGCTAGCGAGCAAGAGATTATTTGCCCTCTCTTTCTTGTGTCCGCAATTGATGTGAGCAAATCAGGCCGCACTGGCTGAGCAAGGAGTGTAGAGCATGTGAGGCAGGGATTTTGTACTGCGGTGCGAAGAAGAAGCAATATTTGCTGATCCCATATCATCAGATGTAAGTACACAATAACTGGAATTTTTTGCTTCCTAATTGTGATATTTAATAATTGTTCTACAAAACATTCTTTGTTTTATCTGTGGCAGCAATCATTGGATGTTGTTGGTGTGTGTATCGACACCTCATGCTTATTGATACTAGACCCATTGGGCGGCCCTGATGACCTTCGAGAGATCGCTGTAGAGAAATATTTGAAGGAGTGAGTATTCAAAATTTTAATGCATTCTGTATTTATTTTAACCTTGTCCTAGATTATTGACAATAAATGGGCTTCATTTAAATGATGTATTTATACAGGGGCCATAAGCTTGGTTTAAGTGATGAAAAGAAACCATTCTCCATCTTGGACTTCCACTACATACGTAAGTAATCATTTAATTTATGCATTTTTGTATTAAAGTTAAACGTTTAATATTTTGATCTGTCTAAAGTTGGTAATCCATGGATGTGTGATGACAGTGTCCTCAACAGCCTGATTCAAAAAGCTGTGGCTATTATGTGATGCGGTACATGTTCGAGATGTACAAAATATTGACACGCTTACGGATGATGACAAGGTAATACCAATCAAAGTTTCAGTTAAAGTTATTGCATTTTAAATAAAATTGTGTACTAATGATGATCAATTTCTTTTTATGGGCAGATCGTTTCTTATTTCACACAAGCAGGGAGCACGTATTCCAAAGGGGATCTCGACTTTGTAAGAGATCATTTATCGCAGTTTTGGTGTAAAAATTACTTGAGTGTTTCTTAGATCTTATATCCTAGTGTACGTAGTTAGACTTAGACTTTTGTTTTTGCTGAAGCAACTCTCAAGTTTGTAAAGTTCAACTCTCTCTTATTTTTGAAAGTTTGAATGGGTTTGTTTGCAATTCGTTTTCAATGTTGCAATTCAAACTGGCAACTTGGTTTATGGTATAGTGTGGTTGGTTATCAAAGGGCAATACCAGTTGGATGCCCTGTACAGGTTGTATATACGATTGTAAATTGGGTTGTGTTGGAAAACATATGTGGTAGATGCTAAAAAAACTAAAAAAACTAAAAAAAACCACGGTTCCCTTAAAACCGTGGTTTAAAACTCAATGGAACGACGAGTATAAACCACGGTTTATTGTAGAACCATCGTATAAAGTAGTCATATACCACGGTTAATATCCGAACCGTCATATAAAACGCAATGGAACGACATTATATACCACGGTTTCTGTCCCAACCGTGGTATAAGTCGTCTGATTCCCGCGCCACAACGGGCTTTAAACGACGGTTTACGAACCGTGGTTTTTAAGTGTCTTTTAAACGACGGTTTCGAACCGTGGTTTATTTGTATTTTCCGATATACCACGCGAGTATAAACCACGGTCTCTAACCGTGGTATATAAGCAAAATAACCGTGGTAAAAAACATTTCTGCACTAGTGATTGGGTTACCCCACTTTCCTCCCCACCAGAAAGAAGAAAAAGTTGAATTTACTTCAGAGATTATACTTTGGCAAAGAAAAGAGAGACATTGTAAAATTTGGAATGGCTGGAAGGACACTAGACATCATAATAGATCTAGCAGCTTCGGCCATAGGCTTGGACCAAGAGGATATCATTTTGTGGACTGAGATAATAAGGTAAGAGAAAAGGTCAGACTTGTTTCTCCCTATTTTAGGGGAAGTACTAGATACTGAAAAAGGAAGGAAATTTCTGAACTCCAAATCAAGATGCTAGGGGATTTTTGTGGTAGTAGACAACTTTTTATCAAAGATCAACTCAATTTCTCCAAGTTCATCTGGTGGCCAGAAGAAGAGAGATATTTGGCAAAGGAGTCATTTAGGAATTGGACATTGGACGGGTTTGCCACAAAAATGATGTCATCAGCAAAGGCTAAATGGGATATGGATGCGCTATGAGAAGTGAGTATGATACCCCTAAAATCAACTTTATCATTAGCTTTTAAAAGAAAATGTGGACATAGCTTCTTGAGCAAGAATAAACAGAAAGGGGGGGGGGGGAGAGTCCCTTGCCCGATCCTCCTAGATTGATTAAAGGAATGGCTTGGAGCTCCATTTATGAGAATAGAGCCTTTGACTGATCTCACACAATTCATGGTGGAAGTCAGCCAATTTAGAGAAACCTCATAGAAGATAGGACTGCCTGAAGAAAAGGCCATTCTAATCGATCATAGGCCTTTAGAGCAAAGAAACTGTTTTTGGCTTGACTTTTTTTCCTTCCAAAAAATGATGGATTTCTTCAGCAAAACAACATTATCAGTAAGAAGTACGCCCTTAATAAAACCAGATTGGTTTGAGAAATAATATGGGGAATAATGCGTTGTATACTGTTGATAAGAACTTTTGAAGCAATCTTGTAGACAAGTTGCAATGAGCAATAGGTCTAAATTTGCCAGATCTCCACTGCATCATTAATCTTTGGGATAAGAGAAATGAAATATTCATTTAGGGATGGTTGAATAGGCTCCCCTCTGAGAATGAGTAGAACTAAATGAATGACTTGACTACCAACTGAACTCCAATAAGCTTTATAAAACTTACCATCGAAACCATCTGGCTCATATGCCTTATCTATTCCTAACCAACTTACCATTGAAACCATCTGGCTCATGGCCTATCTATTCCTAGCTGGCTAGCAATAATGACCACTTATTGAGGCAAATAAGGTCTTGAAAGATCAGCAATATCCATAGAAGTGAGCCTACCATCCACTACTGAGAGAAACCCATTATCAAACTATGGAATAGTGGTGGAGAAAAGATTCTCAAAGTGCAACCTAGCAATAGATTCAATCAAATGCCAAGAATACTACATCACCTGATTATGGTCCTTAAGACCAAATTTTTTTTTGATCTTCTAGTAGAAGATGCTTTTGCATGAAAATACCCAGAGTTTTTATCTCCCACTTTTATTCACCGGTCTTTGGAACGTTGTTTCCACTAAATCTCTTCTTTGAGAGCCAAGGGTTCAATTTCCATGAGCAATCTTTCCGTTGTGTGAGGTTCAATAGAAGGGGAGCTTGTTGTCAACAAACTTAACTTTTCTTCTTAGAGTTGATCTTCCATTTAATCTTTGAGATAGCCTACCCCTTCCGATCACTAAGTTTATTAGCACATAGAGCAATCTTGGTAGAGATATCAATATCATTAGCACCCCAAACTTCATTGACAAATTCACACACTTGGAATCAAGACACTAGCCATTCTCGAATCTGAATATCTCAGAGGGAATCCTCTCTTGATAACTGCTCAACTGAAATATTAAGAAAGAGAGCTAACCCTTATAACGATGGGATTGAGAAATCAAAGAGCACCCCACGTTATTATTCTAGAGAAGTGTCAATCCACCACTTCTACTCCTGCTAGCAACATCCAAACCCCTATACTGAGAGAACTTACCAAAAAAATAGATCCATGTCAACCAAGGATCTATGGATCTCACTAAGAAAAATCACATCTAGTCTAAGCTTTGACACTAAAATTTTGACCCAATAAACTCTCTTAGGGTGACCCAATCCCCTACAGTTTAAAGAAAGACAACTCATTTTGAAGGGAATCCTTGATTTAATGCAAGTTCTACCTGATCAAGAATGACTTTTAGAGTTGTAGAATCATGACATTCACTCTCAAGGCACTGAGATGTTGCCACCTGAAACTTCAGCTTGAAGGATTTCTTTTCTTTAGGATTAAGGGTTTGGTTGTAGAAGACTTACTACCCATCACAAATTTCCTTCCTTGATCTTTGATTTAAAGAATCTACAGAAGAGACAACAGCAGCTGCAGGAGAGAAACCAACCTGTCAGCTAGCTCATGATTTAGGAGATTGATTGATCGATATCACATTCTTGGATACTCACATTCTTAGATTTCTTAGCAGTTGATTCATTGAAGTTCTTTAAGGCCTCGGCCTAATCTCCCATTTTTAGAAGTTTCTTTTAGATGAGGGAATTGAAGGAAGGGGAACCACTTGCTCAAAGACACGAGGGATCAAAGGATTTGGAGGAGCCGCTATCTCTGCTGATCTCTCTTTTTTTTATTTAACTTAATAGACAGTTCATAGTCTTTCTGGTTTTGTTAATGATGACTGATTCAGTAGGAGGAATCTTCAAATAAAGTGCTCAATTTGAGGGGGAGATAAACATATTCTTTTCCACTTCATTCTCAATAGGAGATTCAGTAAGGATTTCCTTTCCAAGTCTTCTAGTGCCACAACTAATTTGATCAATCAGAAGATTATCATTCATATATGCCAAAGACCCAACATACTCTAAATGAATCCATGAGCCCTGATCACATGGTTCATCTTGTTTGCATCTGTAGCATAGATGCGGGAGGTTTTCATAAGAAACACGACTGCATTGTCCACTCCACCATAAGTAACAATAATCAGGCGACATAGAGGGTCTAAAACATTCACTTCCACACAGACTTTGATAGCCTAAGGCTAAAGGATTGATCGTTTCAAAGCAGCGGACAAACACACCAATTTTATTTCCTAGTGTAACAGCTCACAATCCAACGCAACTTGCCCCATGTTATCTACTTTTTCTTTCACCAAAATCTTCCAATAGCCAACAAATATCGCAAGGAGCAGGGAGATGCACGAACAGAGGAGGGTCTTGGTTTTCACGTGCAGAAAATTCTTAAAGCAAAAAACACAACATTAACTGAACTGAGAGATCAAAGGAGCACGGGAGAAGTTTTATGTAGCAACTGTGGAGTAAAACCGAAGAGGGGTAGAAACGGGAAGGAGCAACAGGGATTATTTGGAGAGATAAACACGATGATGGTAAAAGAGACTCCTAGCTGAAAGCAAATGTTTGTTGAGAGAGCAGTTCCTGACCAATTCTAACCGATTCCAATTCAGTACCAGCGATTCCGGTTGGAAGAGGTACACATGGCCACCTTTAATGCAGTATATGTAAACATACAACCGCAGGTCAAGATATAGCTTCCAAGTATAGTTTTTGTTCAGTAGGCAGAATTGTTTTCTGCTTTTGGTGATGTACTCGATGATGAACCGTTAAATGGAATGGTGTTGGACCGAACCGGGCCAAATGATTTGATTCGACGATATGATTTATGGGGGCTTTTTATATTGACAGCATATCCGTAGATTTTATTTAAAGATCACAAGCCAAGATATGGAAACCCACCGAACACTGCGCGTGAGTACTTCTCATGGAGTAACGTACTGCAAATAAGATTATATATTAGTGGTGAGCTCCCTCTTCTCTTCTTCCCCGTCACTGCTCCAACTAAAAAAGGGGGGAAACAAGAAGTTGAATCTTTTACGTCTCTATCTTCCTCTTTCATATAACTAGTGTACTAGTTAAATATTTTGCTAATCCTGCGCAAAGCACATGAAGGCTATTTTGGGCTTACTTGTCCATATAATTAAAGCCAACATACTCCTCGTGCCTGCCTCAGCAGGAGTGCGTGTTTGTTGAGAAACCATACCCTGCAGCTAGCTTGCCAGACAGTGCACTACTGCATATATAATAGCACCTTCATGGTGATTGGAGTGGGCAGTGACCCACAAAAACAGAAATGGTCACGGGATCAAACTCTCCATGGCACCTGTGCCAAGTGGTTCATGTTCTCATTGCACTTACCCTCTTCTATAGCTCCCTATCCACTCTGGTGGATGCTGAATCGCCCTACAGATTGTTCCACTGGAAAGTAACTTACGGTGACATCTATCCCATGGGAATTCGACAGCAGGTTTGTACATCTTTCAAGGATGAATAGTGCATGGTGCTCCTTCACCATTTTACATAATGAGACGCACATGAATTGGTGTTACAGGGTATACTGATAAACGGCCAGTTCCCAGGTCCTGAGATTCATGCTGTCACTAATGACAACATCTATGTCAACGTCTTCAATGACTTGCCTGAACCCTTCCTCATCTCATGGTGAGCACCCTTCTCTTTTTTATCTCTGATACCATTTTAAAAGGATGTCAGTCTTTCCTCTGTGGGTTCTCAATCCAAAGACTATACAAGGATATAAACAAAGGACAGGAATGCGTCGATAAAGCTGCAACAACTGTTGCAACACGCTAAATTGAAAGAGAAATGAAAGAACCTTACTACTATTCTTCTCCCCTCGCAGGAACGGGCTACAACAGAGGAAAAACTCCTTCCAAGACGGAGTATACGGAACTACCTGTCCAATTCCTCCAGGCTACAACTACACCTACATGATGCAAGCTAAGGATCAGATCGGCAGCTTCTTCTATTTCCCTTCCACTGCTTTCCACAAAGCAGCTGGTGGATTTGGCGCCATCAGAATCTCAACAAGGCCACGTATTCCTGTCCCATTCCCCTCCCCAGCTGCTGATTACTCGGTCCTCATAGGGGATTGGTACACAACCGACCACTGGGTGTGTCTCCCTGTCTGTCT
Organism: Limonium bicolor; assembly: GCA_023374045.1. NCBI lineage: Eukaryota > Viridiplantae > Streptophyta > Magnoliopsida > Caryophyllales > Plumbaginaceae > Limonium > Limonium bicolor. The sequence continues at coordinate 61,391,316 of CM041779.1, read as the reverse complement.
GTACTTGCTTATTTAGCTTTTTGAGACATTGCATTAGTTTCTTTCATCCTCATCTCATGTCTACACCAGTGACACGCATACATAATCATCACACGATCCTATCCATATTTCTCTCTGTTCAAATGTCCGCAGAGGCTCAGAGATATACTAGATCGGGGCAATATGATCGGAGATCCTGATGCAATACTGATCAATGGACATGCAGGACAAGAACCTCAAAGGAGCGCTTTTTTCACTGTCAACAAAGGTATACACATACATACCAACCAATCGTTTCATAATATAAATCTCAGATACAATCAACAGATAGAATTTGCTACCACCAGGATGCTTAATAATATAGCTTGCTAGCTAAGATAAGAAATGGTGGTGGTAGGAAAAACTTACAGGTTCAGGATATCAAACGTTGGGCTTCGCCACAGCCTCAACTTCCGGATCCAAGGCCATAAGCTGAAGCTGGTGGAAGTAGAAGGCACGCACACAGTGCAGAACACCTACGATTCACTGGATGTTCATCTTGGCCAGTCTTACTCTGTCCTCATCACTGCTAATCAGCCAGTCCAAGACTACTACATTGTGGTTTCCTCTCGTTTCATCACTGAAGTACTCACTGCCACAGCAGTGCTTCACTACCGCGGTTCCAGGACACCTGTGTCTGGCCCTTTGCCATGGGGACCCACCACTGAGGTCGGATGGTCTTTGTATCAGGCACGAAGCATAAGGTACCAATTAGGTTTTCCATATACATACACATGCATGTGTGAAGATTATCAACCTTGATCAAACTCCAAAGGGGATCTCCTTGCTAGGTTATATACGTATGAGTCCATTTCTATATACTGACAGGACTGATCTCACTGCAAGTGGACCCAGACCAAACCCACAGGGTTCCTACCACTATGGCCAGATCCCTATCTCTAGAACCATAAAACTCGAGACATACGCCGGCCAGATTAACGGGAAGCAAAGGTATGCTGTCAACAAGGTGTCTTTCATCCCAAAAGACACTCCTCTCAAGCTTGCCGACTACTTCAACATACCAGGCGTCTACCGAATTGGGAGCATAACTGACTGGCCCCCAAAGGGGAGACTGCACCTTGACACATCAGTGATGAATGCCAATTACAGGGCCTTTGTGGAGATTGTTCTCCAGAATCACGAGAGGATCCCCCAAAGCTGGCATCTAGATGGATACAACTTCTTTGTTGTCGGGTAATACACATACACACATATATAACAAGTCATCAATAATATCAGCAGTGTCTGGCTTTCTCCACAGTCTAAAACACGTGATGTCCTAAAATCATCTGCAGGATGGATGGGGGGGTTTGGACACCTGAAAAGCGAAATCAGTACAATCTACATGATGCAGTTTCCAGATGCACCACACAGGTAACCCACACACTCTAATTGCCTGGTTTTTATCGACAGTTAAGATGTATTGGCAACAGTAGAAGGAACCAATCTAAAAATGAAGACACCTGCTCACACGCATTGTCAGGTGTATCCAAGGTCATGGACAGCTATCTTCGTAGCGCTGGACAACATGGGAATGTGGAACATGAGAAGTGAATTCTGGGCGAGGCAGTATCTAGGCCAGCAGTTCTACCTCCGAGTTTATGCCCCAACTCACTCTTTACGGGACGAATATCTTCTCCCAGACAACGCCTTGCTCTGCGGAAGAGCTGCTCACTAATAGTTTTTTCATGATATAACATTTTATTCTGCCCTTTATTCATACCAGCTAGCTAGGAACTTGTTAATCAGCATAGTTTCTATCACAGGGTCTCTAGTCTATTATTTGCAAGAATTCTTCCCTAAAGGCAGATACACTGCAAAAACATTCTTCTCCTTCCCGTTCCAGATAATGAACCATAACCTGCTATTATAGTATTTTTATTCTTATACTTTCATTCCACATCCGAATGATAACAACCAACAGATAGCTTACAGCTAGAAAATGCAGTCTCACTGGGGGAAGAGAGAAAGAAAGAAACCAAACATGTATCTTCCTCCAATCCTCCCAACTTATATCTTAAACGTCGGAAAGCATTGGCATATTAATTCTTCAAAGACCGTTATATACATACATCCCAGGTAATAAGACTGTTATCAAGCTAGTATCAACGTTGTTTCACCATTACAACCATGTTCAGGCAGTAAGGTGACTCAACATCAACATCAAAGCCTTATTCCCAACATAGTTGAGGTCAGCTAACATGAATCAATATATGAGATAAAGCCATCGATGTACGGGTAAGAAAACACAAAGGAGCAAAAAACTGGAACAGTGACAAGGGCAGAAAAGTAAGGGAGGAAAACGAGTTATCAAATCGGGGTGAGCAAAAAGATACAAAGTCTAGTAATGAAAATACCAAGAAAACGAGAGCAGGTCGAAAAAGACATTTTGAAAGTCTCCAAGGGAACAAAAAGAAAATGATTACAAAAACGTAACCGTATAACCAGTGACGGTTCTATAAATGATTCTTACAAATACCTTATTAGAACACAGCTAGATCCCGATGATATAAATCGAACACAATATTGACAATTATGGATCCATAGCTTCATATCTAAAATTAATTGTATGTCATATATTATGCATAACCAATTGTTTTCATGTATTGCAGATATGTAGAAGGATTTTGTATTATATACCATGTCAATTCATACAAAATTTTGTATCTATACACAAGAACATAAAATTTATTGTGTAGATAATTAGTACTAAAAAATGATTTCAAGATGATTATTCCATGTACCTGGGAATTTTGTTTCTCTGACATATTTTACATTTTATGCATACACAATGTATATCATATATTTCATATCGGCTACAAAAGTTGAAATTTGGTTTATCATACACATATTTAGTTACATTAGTTATATGTATCATGCATATGATGTATTATATTGTGTCATGTAACAATTCTATGTAAAAGTAACATTATGTTTAGTCAAGGCCCTTGTACAAAGTAACTATTTTGTTCTTTTTCATAAAATCAGAAAACACACGTTTTGACAATGGACCCTTAGAAAAAAATATCAGTGAAGGCTGATAGTATTAACAAGGGATGGTTCAGATAGAGCCAGGTTATGTCTTGATGGGCAAAAGAGAAAGTGAGGGGATAGACAAATTTCTTGCAGTGGTAAGACTTATGGTTTGGAACACAAGCACCCTACCACTTGTCCATTACCTTACAATGTTGAGATACAATATTGTTCAAGTTACAAAAAAGACTGCAATGTATTACGTATCTTACATTGATGGTTATCATTACTCAGCAGCCTGCACAATGAAGAACAAGATCAAGAGGATGCAAAACTGTAAGAACAAACCAACAATCAAGCAAGTGATCATTCAATTATTCAAGAAAAAGAACTTCAGACGAAACAGAACACAAGATGAGAACAATCTTCCAGAGGACCATGGTGTTATCCACTGTAAAATGCAGAGAGAGAGAGAGAGAGAGAGCTAAAAAAAACAAAATTCCATAAGAGCCTAGAGTGACAACCTAACTCTTGTCTACAGACACGATTAGAAGGGATCCAGGAAAAGGAAGCAAATAATAAGCTTCCATATCTATCTTTCAGAGTAAGGACACAAAACACATTTATGAACCTAACCATAAACAGCACTTGCAAAAGAGGGCAGATAACATTCATCAGTAAAGAAAAATGTGGCCTTAAGATATCAGCATTGTCCTAAAAGGCTAGGGCCAACCAAGTCAGACATCAGTTTTCAAGATATTAATTTGTCAAAGAGCCATCAAGAATACACATTGCGTAATACGCTTAAACAGCAATGCGAACCAGGACATCGATTTGACGGTAGTAGCTATCATATTTCAGACCATTGTTTTCCACCTAATATGTTTACAAGTACAACATTAACAGAAAGGCAAAAACAGCAACTCTTCAAATGCAGCAACAAAAGGGGATTTGGCTACGTTTAATCAAGGGCAGCATACAGAGAACATGAAATAAAGTAAGTACAGTAGTTACTCTGTTAAGAGGGTTGTCAGGAGATTTCTTCCACAGCTTCCATAGTGTGTCCTTGTACTGTGTAAGAGTCAGACCTGGTTTCTCTTCCTTAAGCCTTGGGAGCTCAGCTTCCTCAAAAGCCTATACAGCCATTATAACAAATGATTAAAGAAAGACCGAATACGTAGTTACTGCAAACTTGATCATAGCAGCACGATTAGGAATATCATATTCAAGTTGGCAACTGATCATGGATCATAAGATACATCCAAGGGAACACGAGAAAGAAACAATATTAACCATATGTTGTAATAGTCATTAAGACATTACACAAGGTACCAAACACTAAATCTTAACCTTAAGAACAAAATCAAGATGATAATAAATCTATGATATGACTATAAAACCAATGCTCTTTCTGGGCAGGGAAGACAGACAATGATATCAAATTCTAGGTCATATCATAAAACATGGTCAACCAAAATCACAGCCCCAGGTTACTTATCAAGGGTGAAAGAAGAGCAAGCAATAATAAAGCATCAAATCAAACATGGAGAGATCACCCAGGCATCAAATTAGTATAATCCTAGAAGATGGTGCAGCTGTAACTGTATCTTTGATAATAAATAACTCTTCCAAAGTGTCCCAATATTCGATAAATCAGCATTAGATGACATGAACTTTACGAAATTGTGTCTGTGATCAGAGCGGCATTGAGATAACTAGTGGACGTCATATCCTGTATAATACACATGACTTACAAAGGCAGAGCATAAACAAGGAGCAACTGCACAAAGACCCACGTTTTAAAAAAAGGAATGCCAATCAGCATGTTAGATCTAGGCGAGGGTCGCCAGCTATAGTCGCAAGCCACGAACCTAAAGCGAATCCAAAGGGCAAGCGAATTCCGCCAATAGATCAAGCTATTCAGTCATATCACTGAGTAATGGAGAAGAATGTTTCCCGAGTTCAAAGAAAAAAGATCAGCAATGTTGACAGCAAATAAACACGGGAAGTCGGGAACAACCGCGAACCTTATAAGCTGCTTTAAGTCTCTTCTCGGGATGCTTATCCACAGGCAGATTGTCAGATACAGACATCTGAGCAATCGCCTCCTCCACGGAACGAGCCTCGAGGACGGAATCATCCCTATTAGTGTTAACCACCGCCACCATCCTCTCATACTCGCCCTCCTCGGCCGTCCTGGTTTGCTTCTCTTGGCCTCCTCTGCCTTCCTAGCCGTCTCCGCCTGCTCCTCCTCTCTCCTAAGTCGAAGCTCAGCCTCGGTGACCTTGGGCACGGGGATCGAGACCCTGGCAGCCTTCTTGTCGGGCTTCTTCAACGATTTTTCGATCTCCTTCTCTTCCAGTTCGGCGAGACGCCGCACCTCAGCCTTCTTGGCAGCCGCCTCGGCTCGCTTCTCTGCCTCTTCCTCCTTTTTTTTTGCTGCCTTCGACTTAGGCCCCTCCGCTTCGCGCCAGTATTGATCTTCTTTATTACGGGATTCTCGCTCCATCTTTTCGGATTCGATCGCGGTCTTGCGTTCCCTTGCCGCCTCGGCTTTGCTGTTAACTCCCATCTTCTTCGGCATCGTCGATTCTGACTTCTCGTTCTCTAGCTCTTTGTCAGTCTTGCAAGAGTTGTTGTTCGAAGGTGGTAAAGAGATATTTGGTTTTGCGGAAGAAAACTGTGACTCATGTGATGAGGCGGTCTACATTCCGAGCTGAGAATCTCGTCATCGCTGATACGGGAGCTCAAAAAATAAGGGAACGGGGTTTGCTCCAACTTGTAATATGGTTTCATGTCATATGCAGGGGCGGCTTGGTAATTTCCTGTGCTAAATATTTAAATGAGCCCTATAGAAATTAAATTTTAATATAAAATACATAAAAATTAATTTAGCTGTGTCACAGTATGATTGTATATTAACTTATGTAAAGAGATAAAATGTCAAAAAGCGACAATACAGACAAACTATAAGAAGTATACTCATTATTGAATAATCACTTTAAAGTAACCATTCTTTTAGCAATGTCACAATATAATTTTACCATTATGCACTTCCCAGTCTTTTATCTTCATAAAATCAGTTTGAAAATGATGTAGAGTAACAGATTGTTTAAAAGAATTGGACTTGGAGTATAATTGTAGAAAAGTTGTGAAAGTTCTGTAATAGGTAAACACAAGAGATGAAGAAACGTTAGTTAATACTTAATAAATAGAAGAGAGTGGTTGAGAGAAGAACTATCGGTATTTTTTTCTTTTTTAAAAAAAAATAAATAGTACTTAAATACAAACAATTTAATTTATAACTTTATTTATTTATTTGTCTTTCAAAAAATTAATAATTTTAAATTCAATCAATTATTAATTAATTGATTATAAATTTTTTTTCTTTTTAAAATTAATTATAATTTTTTAGAAAAATGGTAGGTACTTAAAATATGGGGCCCCAAATTTTTGGGGGGCCTGTTCCATTGAACAGGGTAATAAGAAAAAATAAAGGAGGAGAGAATGAGGAGAGAGAAAAATAATTTTTTTTTCAAAATGTTATCTTACAAAATAAAAGTGCAAAAATAAAAAAAATTATACCATTGTTCATCATTTTTCGTGCTCTTCAAAACAAGATGCATCATGGATATGTTTTGGTCAACTTAAAATTTTATGTTTTTAGAATGAGTATATATTACGTATTTTAAAAGTGAATCTTACTCATTAGTAAAATGAATCTTCTTTAATAATAAAATGAAGACCATATTCATTAGCAAAATGAATCTTACCACAAACACCCTAAAAACCACCCTAGGATAGCTAAAAACGTCGAAGACATTTTTAGGGTTTGTAGTACAGGGTTTAGGACCCTAAACCACAAACCCTAAAAAATGTCGAGTCAGTGACGACAATATAAAGCGTAGAAATAATGCTAAAAAGATTACCCTACCGCCCAAACACCCAAAAAATCATCCTAGGATAGCTAAAACGTCGAAGGCATTTTTAGGGTTTGTAGGGTTTAGGGTCTAACGACCCTAAACCCTAAACCACAAACCCTAAAAAACTGTCGAGTCAATGACGACAATATAAAGCGTAGAACTAATGCCAAAAAGATTACCCTACCCCCCAAACACCCAAAAAACCACCGTGGGATAGCTAAAAACGTCGAAGGCAATTTTAGGGTTTGTAGTACAGGGTTTAGGGTCACAAACCCTAAAAAACTGCCGAGTCAGTGACGACAATATAAAGCGTATAACTAATTCCAAAAGGACTACCCTACCCCCACCCCCAAACACCCAAAATCCACCCTAGGATAGCTAAAAACGTCGAAGGCATTTTTAGGGTTTGTAGTACAGGGTTTAGGGTCTAATGACCATAACCCTAAACCACAAACCCTAAAAAACTGTCGAGTCAGTGACGACAATATAAAGCGTAGAACTAATGCCAAAAAGATTACCCTACCCCCAAACACCCTAAAAACCACCCTGCTAAAAACATCGAAGACATTTTTATGGTTTGTAGTGCGGGGGCTAGACCTCTGATTCACTTTTTAACAATTTTTTATTCACTTTTCTTAAACTTAAGATTCACAATGAACATATGTAATATAAATAAATATAAAATTTTAAATTTATCAAAACATGTTCATGTAGGGTCTTATTTTGAAGGGTTAGAATTATGATGAATAATGATGTAAAATTTATGTTATTTTGACTTATAACTAATTAACTACAACATTTTAAAAATTCATAAAAAGACAAAAGTAAAAAAGGACAAAAATGGTGCCACCTTGTACGGTGGCACCAGCGCTACCTTCGAATACAGACAATCTATTCGGATGTGTCATTTGTTACATGCAACCTTAAATTGTATTTTTGAAGGTTTTAATTTTTTAAAGGTGGTTTTTAGGGTGGGTGGGGTATGTTAATCTTTTTGAATTTGTTCTATACTTAATAATGTTGTTAGTGATTTGATAGATGTTTAGGGTTTATGGTTTATAGAGCCTAAAATGAGCCTTTGGCATTTGACTTTTCTATGATGGTTTTCACCGTGTGGTGTAGGATAATGGTTTTTTTAACTCGTTTTATACTTGATAATGTCATCTTTGACTCAGTGGATTTTTATGATTTATGGTCGTTAGACCCAAAACCCTCCACTATAAATCTAATATAAGTCTTAGACATTTTATCCGTCTTAGGGTTATTTTTAAGGTGTAGGGTGTATATTTTTTAACTTGTTCTATACTTTATAATGTCCACACTGACTTGATAGATTTTTAAGGTTTGTGGTTTATAATTTAGGGATGTTAGGGACCCTAAATCCTTCACTACAAACCTTAAATAAGCTTTCAACGTTTTAACGTTCCTATGGTGGTATTTAGGGTGAGTGGTGTAGGATAAATTTTTTTTAACTTACTATACTTTATAATGTCACCACCGACTTGGGAGATTTTTAGTTTGTAGTTTGGGGTTTAAGATCGTTAAACCCTAAACCTCCACCACAAATCCTAAAATAAGTGTTCGGCATTTTAACTTTCTGGGGAGGCTTTTAGGGTGTGTGGTGTAAGATAATCTTTTTTTTAAGACTTGTTCTATACTTTATAATGACGCCATTAACTCGTCGGATTTTTTGGGTTTTGGGTCATTGGCTGATACAGTCGGAAAAAAAATAATGTTACATAACTTAATAAAAATAACCGGACCGCCTTTGAACAGAGCCGTCGGGCGGCTGTAGAGGATTTGGCTGCTCGCTAGCTATGGGTTCAAGCCACCCAACGGCTAGGGGGCTTGTAGCCTGTTGTCAGCTGACTGCCTCCTATGCATAAATAATTTGGTGACTACATATATCACTTGTATATAACCATTGTAAATTGGTTAATAAATTATGTGTTTTACAATTTTTATAAAGACTAAATTAGAATAAAAAATCCAATTAAAATGTAGTAGATAGGAGGCTACATACTACAATATATAAGTTTAGTTAGGGTAATTTTTATTATCCAATAAACCAAAATCTTTCACCCAAAAATAACAACTACTTTTGGTTACACCCACATGTGGTCATCTTTGGTTGTATTAACTATAAATATAGGTATACAAAACTATATGTATTATATATAACGTATACATTCGTACTACAACAAAATATACATGAGAATTATATATAATTTTAGTATATTAGTTTATAGTGCAGTTTTTCTTATCCAAGCTACATAATTTTTACTGTTAACTATATAATAAATGTTGCCAGAAATATGTCAAAATTAGTAAAGCTTTTAATGAGGATTTTAATCCATGATTATGTGTTCATGAAGGTTATAAATAAGAAGGAAAAACATTTCCAAAGGAAAGTTATGTACCCGACACAACGCTAGTTTTATGTCAAAATTAAGTTAAATGAACATGTGTGTGAGCTCGGGGTTTTCAAACCTTATCCTATGTTGCTAATGTGATTAAGATCTGATCAGGGTTTAGGTTCACTTATAACCTAAGTGTTGGTCCTCAAAACTTCAATACACATCCTGACAGGTAGTGGACGTGTCGCGCATGTGTCTTCAGATAGGAACTACGCTTAGCTTAATGAGATAGAAGATTGTGGTAGTTTTAAACTGAAAACATCTTTCAATTGAGAATTGAAACCCTTGAAATTCACTCAACCTACCTCACACCCACCTATAGACTATAGGGTAGTTTAAGACTTACCACCGAACCCTTCTACCCCATATCGAACTCTTCCGATCTGCATCCCCTCATAGTTCCACCGACTACCCGACTGCCGTCACTACCACTGTAGCCTACTCAACACTATGAGTTTTTGTGCTCCACTCGCTACACGCTACCGCTCTTTACAAGACCTCACACATTTACTGATAACTGAAACACTTAGAAACTAATTTGTACAAGCTTAAGCTTTCTATTACAATGTTTTGGCCCGATTTTAGCAAACTTCACAAGTGAAGGTTGCTTGCCTTATATACTGGAGAAGCTTCCTTCTAATTAGTGGATCCCAAAGCTTGCTTCAAGGTTGCTCTGAAGTCCAAGCCTCTAAGTGGCTTAGCCACTGTCGCGCCAGTTTGGACCATAAACAAGGTATTGCTACTGAAGACAAAAATTGGAAAAAAAAAGATCTTGGCAGGTTCCTTTTTCTGCCACCATTTGTATTCTTCCTCTCTTGTCTCCCATGCGTCTAACTTATTTAGTCTCAAGAGATTAAATGTGCAGGTTAACATTGGTAGAGATGCACTGGCAAGGATAGCATCATCCTACATCGGTTTCATGGTAGTTAGAGTGAGTACACTTGTGAGTCGTCTCTAGAGCCTCGCCCTGACCGAACGTGGACAGATGCCCGACTATTGTGCACTGGTCAAACGGTAGAACCTGCTTGTAACCTTGCATACAAGTGATCCTGATGTTCCTTATTCAATGAAACACTTGAACAAACACATTAAATACCCCATGGATATTGTATCATCAAAACTATAAGAAACTTGACTTAACACTAAGTTAACTACTATGTTATAAACGATAGATATTATAACCCAAGTTAGCCCACTGGAACCTATTATGAGTTGTCACCTATGTAAACTTGGAAATGTGAGAGTTCGGGTTCGGGGGCTTGGTAATACAGTTTTTATAGGTTCAAATTACTTTCACTACCCTTCGAAGCTATTCCTTTACTAATGTCATTAAAAAGGCTTATTATAAAGTTGATTTACCTAAATGTGCAAGCTTCTATTTTTGTGTTTTTATACAATTTTTTGATAAAAATTAAATGAAAAATTAAACTCTAAATTAGAGTTTTGGGAGCCAAATTAGGTCAAAATTCGCTACCATCCGTGACCACGAACCCTAAACTATCAATTTAATAGGAAAACAAAAGTGCAAAAGATGAAAATTTGTGGGCGTCCGTGACCATGAACACGGTGTCCGTAGGCCCCAACTTGACCCGATTTTGGAAAACTATGATTCCAGCCGCAGTTTGTGGGCTGCCAGTGGCTTCAGACAAGGGTCCGGGACCTCAGACGAAGCGTCTATGGGTGCGGACAGCCACCGGACGATAGTGTTTATGTTGTTTTTGGTGGTGTTTTGGCTCAAATTTTATGGGTGTGTAACTAGAGAGATTCTAAACACGTAAGTGATCAAAAGTTTTCAAATTGGCCTCAGATTTAGTACGAAACTTAACTCACAAGTTATTGAGCATACGGTTAGAAAAAGTCAAAGAAAACAAACCAAATGATTAATTTTTGCAGGAAACTTATGTATAAAACATTTAAAGTTTCTAGGTTTAGGAATTGATGATCCATAACCTGTTTTGAATGCTCACTGTTTCTTCACATCGGGATTTTTGATCGACTCGTCAATTGGCTTTCAGTTTAGCAATGACTTTGCTTTCTAGCTCCTTATTTTTTGTATTGTCTTCACGTTTTATCACTAATTTGATGGTGAATTTGTGATTGGAACTTTGAAAAGGAAGTAATGGTTGTATATTTAGTGTTTTGAGACAATTTCGGTATAGTTTTGGTATCAGAATTGTTGGAAACGTGGGAGGCAAGTCTTGGAGAGTGATTTCTGAGTTTGAGAGGCTTCTAAAGTGTGTGTAGGTCATTTAGGAAGGCCTGATTATATAGGAAAGGTGTGGCCAATTGATAAAGGCTCCAAGGGAATCTGGATATTTTGATTGGCCTACAAGTTGAATTGAATAATTAAATTTAAACCATAGATAAAAGATGATTTGTAAGAATTTTGAGAGTTAGAATTGTGTTACTTTGATAATTAACCAATTTTTAAAAATATTACAATTTGACACCTCTCATAATTCATTAATAATTATTGGAAGTTCAAAATTCCAAACTTTCAACATGGTTATTATCTAAATATCATCCTTCATCATGTGTTAAAATTTCATGACATTTTGACTTGATTGGGGTATTTCCAGATGAGGGAGAAAATTACAAGAATGTTTGAATTTCTCTTTAATAATGTGGGGTTAGGCTCCAAATAAAATTTTTCAGGTTTATGAATGTGTGTAGTCATGTTAACCATGTGAAAATTTTATTTTAATTTGTGGAGGCCTTTCTTTCTATTTTAGGCAATTGCATGTGTTATTTATTAAGGAAATTAGCTTATAATATGAATTAGAAGCTATATTTCCAGAATAAAAATTATCTGAAAATTGTAATTGAGTCTTTCATAATGACCATGATGTTTGGGAATGTTTGGAGATGGTGAACGTGTCATATGAATATAGAAAGTCCCGAGAACATCCTTGAAAAATCCCAACTTTATGCACTTTGACCATTTTACCCACCCTTGCTTTTGCACACTAGGGCCTTTCCCGAGGGTCAACATTTTGGTATAACATATTGTCTCCCGTCAACTAGACTTTTTAATGAAGATGAAATGACCAGTTAATGCTTGAGTGACATCCCAAAATTTTGCCCAACTTTGAAGCTTATGTTCTCTGCCTTAAGCTTTCACTGAAACTCACTTAGTCGTGTTGAGCTATTCATAGGCGTTAGCTACCTGAGAAAAGGTTCTGAAAGTTGTCGGGCTATTTGGAGGCGCCGACCACCTAAACATGAAGAAAGTTTATGCGCTTAGGCACTTACAAGGACCTGGACCTATCCAAGTGAAGATAGTTGTACCCAGGCACTTCTAGGGGCCTGGACCTGTCCCGGTTGAAATGTGATGTGATTCGGATGCTTATGGGGACCGAAACCCGTTGCAAAACAAGTACACGACTCGGATGCATTTGGGGACCAAAACTCATTCCAAAAGAAAAAACTCTGATGCACTTAGGGATCAAAACTCATTCCAAAAGAAAAAACTTGGATGCGTTTAGGGACCAAAACTCATTCCAAAAGAAAAACTCGGATGCATTTGGGGACAAAACCCATTCCAAAAGAAAAACTCTAATGCATCTAGTGACCAAAACTCATTCCAAAAGTAAACACTCGAAATGAAATCTAGGTGCATCTAGGGACCAAAATCTATTCGAAAATGTAAAAAAAAACGTGATGAAATTTGGGTGTTAAACATGTCAGTGATTAAGAACTTGTGCATTGTCCTGAAAATATGAACATGCTCTATGAAGGAGGTGTGTGGTGCTTAAGGCTTATGACAGACTTAAAGCTTATGAGCGGTGGTAGTAAGGACTTATGATAGGCCTATGATTTATGGGTGGCATTCAAGACTTATGATGAACCTGAGGCTTGAGAGTTAGGATTTTGAGTGATGTTTAGGACTTATGACAAGCCTGGGGCTTTGGAGTTGGGCTTTGAGTGGTGTTCAGGACTTATGATGAGCGTGATTTGTGGGGTTGTGGTGCTTAAGGTTTATGACAAGCTTAAGGCTCTTTGTGAGGTGGTAGTTAGGACTTATGACGGGCCTGGGGCTTTGGTGATTTTTGTGAACTTGTGGTGCTTAAGGCTAATGACAGGCTTAAGGCTTCAGGTTCCTTTGAGGTTGGTGTTGTCATGGAAACAATTGCCCCCAATATTTATTTGAGCAACCTGAGCTAAAGTTCATGGCGATTGACCACAATGATCAATTGGCCCTAGTATTTTTCTGTTAAATGTGTGAACCAGTCTTGTCTTCACAAGGGCAAAGCTCATGTTTTCAATGTGGTTCTTTTCCCACCTACACTCGATGTGTTTGTGTTTGCACTAATTTCTCCCTTACAATCACAACTTCTAGACCATTGAATTTGATATTTGATGGATTTATGTGTTTGATCTGTTACTTTCACTCGATTAGATACACAACTATCAAGTTAGAAGTTTTTGAAGCTTATAACATGGTTGTGGGGTGTGATGAAAGAAAATGGGACCATGGAGGGATGTTTTGGGTTATGTGGAGCTTATGGTGACCAAAGCTACAACTTGTGCCTTCTCTCGGATTTGTCTTCCTTGTCTTGAAGTTGTCTTGCTACCTTGTGTTGACTTTCTTTCCGGCTTTAACTTGGAATTTTTGGAGTTGTCCTTTTCATCATTTTTTTCACATTTGGATTCAAGGCTTTTCAGATTTGCCTTTTCATTCTCTCGAGGTTCTTGTGTCTCCCGAATTTCAAATTGTTTCAACTCATCTTTGGGGATTTTTGAATTACTTGGCTTTGAGTTTGTCTTCGCGGTTCTTGTGTTTCCCGACTCTGAGTTTTCAAAGTTGGTTTGATGTGAGATCTCTTGATCCCGGGTCACTTTAGGACCGTTTATGGATTTTTACGTGCTTATGGTAGCATTGGTCCTTCTGGATTGGTATAGTCGTTATCTAAGAGTCAGGCTTCTCGCTTCCTTAGGTCACCGGGTTGGATAATCATCACGGGCTGGCTTATTTTGTGGAGATTAATGATTAAAAAAGAGGATACAAATGAAAGGCTCGGCAGGGGTGTCTAAGGTTTCACAAGCTTTTTGGCTATGTGGTAGTGTAACTAGGTGCTTCGGCATTCCTGATAGTTGTGTATCCGCCCTTGTTACTTCTCACAGGTCTAAGAGTAAATCTACAAATTACTTCTTCGATCAAAGTAATGTTGTTTGCCTCACCTTTGATTGTGGCCTCACCGGAGTCGTGTGAAAATGACACGCTCATTCACTCATAGTTCTTCCACTAAAGACACTCTCATAAATTTTTCACTCAAAAATATTTGCTCACACATTTATACAAACATTTGAAATTAACAAACCTAACTCAGATTGCCCTAAACAATTATTTGAGGTTTTTAACTGAATTTTGATGATTGTGTGCTTTGAACCATTTGGTAGATTGTTTGGAAATTTTGGGATGATTTGTGGTATGGGCAAAGCATGATCACCCTTTTCGAAACAAGAGACATGTCGCTGTGTTCAAGAAATGATTATTTAACAAACCTTTTTCTCGAAAGACATTTGTGTAAAAGAATGTTTATCATTTGAACTTGAAGAAGTCATTCATGAGGAAGAAGATGATTTAACAAAACCAATGCTTCTTATTTGTGGTGACAAAGTTGTTCACTTTAAAACAATTATCTCTTGGAACTTTTAGACATAAATTTTTATGAGTGATGCATGACAAGTTATGCAATATAATGCATGTGAACCTCAAACTCCTTATCGAACTTGAATGTTGTCAATATGTCTGGCTTTGGCGTTCAAAAGACTCAAGCTTTCAATTGTGATGTGCCGTCAAGAGTATGCAGAGATGACAGAGATCTTCTTCTTCAATCTTCTTGTCCACAACAAATGGATCTAATGGACTCTAAGTAGGCTCTTGGAATGTCTCTAGACTATTGTCGAGGCACTTGGGCCTGAGTCTCTTTACTCTGAAAGCGGGGCGTATGGACCAAAATGGTTTCTTGAATGTGGGTAGGCATTGGTCCTGGATATTTAGAGAATGTCACATTTGGGCTAGAATATTTGTGGATAGGCGCTTGGTGTAGGATTGATGGGGCTGACAGAGTCTTCTTAGGTTGTTAGACTCGAACAGACTCTCTCGATCAAAATGTGACGAACATAGTTAGTCTTGTAGGATAGATTGGGACGACGTAGTCTTTCTGGGCTGTTAGACCTAGACACACTAGATCGGGAAGCAGAAGCAGTCAATTGATGGTCTGATTCTAAAGTGTTTCACGATGTTGGTCGTTGAAACACATTGACTCTTTTAGTGAATGGACGAAGTCTATCAACAAAATGCCAATACAAGAATGAGAAACTTTATTGATATACTTTCTAGGGTTACAAGAAAGTATCTCACACTTGGGGTTAGGCGAACAAACTCTGCCTAACTCCAACACTCACTTCTCAACAAATAGATCGATACAACATATGGAGAAATAAGTGTAAAAGCTATAAATAGCTAGATATATGAATTGTAGTATGTAATATGAGACACGTCTCTTGTTTCCGGTGACTTTTCCCTTATATAAGAAGTATTGGGGCGGAAAAACACATATTGCAATTAATAATCTAGCTCTTTATACAGCACAATCTCTGGAGTCGTTGAGGGAGTCTGTTTATGAAGATTCAAGGATCTGACTGTTTTTCACCATAAATTTCAGACCTGACTTGTCTTAAGGTTGTGGCTTGAACATTTAGGCCCAAGGGAGTTGAACGTTGACATATGGACATTATGGGAGTTTGGACACGTTCTTTGACCATGAACTTCGGAGATTGTTACAATAACCAATCGTGTTCAGTTGTAAATCGCCAGACGGACTCTCTTGGTTGAACGGACTCCTTCAATGGTTAGATGGACTCCAACATCACATTTCGTGTTTGTTGCGGCAGGGTTTGATGTTTTGCTCTAGGGACTCCGTGCATATGGGAGGACTCCATCCTCAGCAACACATATGGTTCAAACATTTCTTCACTGACTCAATTTGCACATAGATTGAGTCATCATCGGCAAAACCCAAAAGTTCCAATAATTTCTCACTTTTTTCCGATGATGGTGAAACCCATTGTGATCCCCCTTAAGCCATGCATTGATAGAAGGATTGCATGTTCCCTCTGAATTTGGAATTTTTTTTGGTGTGCACCCCCATCAAAGTCAACTTCAGATAAATCATTGACGCTCCTTCATCAACAGTGTTTGTCTTCGTAACAGCCCAGTACCCCACTGTTGTGATATTGTCTGCTTTGGCACGCTGGCCGCGCAGTTTTGTTCATGGGGTTTCTTAGCCCTAAAAGGCCTCACAACAAGGAGAGGTATCCCCACCCATTAAGGAGTGGTTCGTTCTCCCCTTCAATCGATGTGTAACAGCCTAGTATCCCTCTGTTGTGATATTGTCCGCTCTGGCACGCAGGCTGCACGATTTTGTTCCCGGGGTTTCCAAACCCCAAAAGGCCTCACAACAAGGAGAGGTATCCCGACCCATATACGAAGTGGTTCATTCTCCCCTTCAATTGATGTGGGAGGTAAACCTCCAGGGTATTATACTCCACCCCCCCTTGGGAGGCCAGTGCCCTCGTGGGCCACACTGGCACACCGACCTGGGTCTAGCTCTAATACCAATTGTAACAGCCCAGTATCCCACTGTTGTGACATTGTCCGCTCTGGCAAACAGGCCGCATGGTTTTGTTCCTAGGGTTTCTTAGCCCCAAAAAGCCTTACAACAAGAAGACGTATCCCCACCCATATAAAGAGTGATTCGTTCTCCCCTCTAATCGATATGAGAGGTAAACCTCATGGGTATTACAATCTTGGTCATCTATAACACCTCATGAGGGGCGGGGGATTGATAGAGTAGATCTGGATGTGGAACTTTGGCTATGTGTAAAACAACTTAAGTCTTGTCTTAAGGTTAGAAAAAAACATAAGAGCACTCTTCCATCTTGTAGTTTATCTTCAAATTGAGTGTGTCAGCCGAACCTCGCTCTGATACCAATTGTTGGATCGATGGGGCTGACAGAGTATGTCTAGGTTGTTAGACTCGGATAAACTCTCTCGATCGAAATGTGACGGACATAGTCAATCTTGTAGGATAAATAGGGATGACTAGCTCGGGAAGAGGAAGCAGTCAATTGATGATCAGACTTCAAAGTGTTTCACGATGTAAGTCGTTGAAACACATTGAATCTTTCAGTGAATGGACGGAGTCTATCAACAAAATACAAATACAAGAATGAGAAACTTTATTGATAGACTTTTTAGGGTTACAAGAAAGTTCTCACACTTGGGGTGAGGCAGACAAAATCTTTCTAACTCCAACACTCAATTCTCAACGAATAAATCAATACAACATATGGAGAAATAAGTGTAAAAGCTCTAAATAGCTAGATATATGAATTGTAGCTTGTAATAGGAGACATGTCTCTTTTTTCTGGTGAATTTTCCCTGATATAAGAAGTATTGGGACGCAAAAGCACATATTGTAACTGATAATCCAGCTCTTTATGTAGCATAACCTTTGGAGCCGTTGAGGGAGTCCGTTTCTGAAGATTCAGGGATCTGACAATTTTCACCACAAATTTCAGACCTAACTTATCTTAAGGTTGTGGCTCCAAACATTTATGTTACACCCATACTTAAACATCCTCTAATTACCGTCTTATCGTCGTACTTAATCAATCTAATCGCAGTGGAAATTAAATAATATAGCATACTAATAGGTGTTACTATCATCACTCGCCCATGCGAGTGAAGAAGCATCCAAACTTAAAACCGAATACAATACTAAACCATAATCACAGTGATAACAAAAGATAGATAGTAGTTTAATTTACAACGCTTAATATAAACCGTTCACGTGAGCAACTAGTAATAGTATCATGTACATCCTCGGTATATTCAGAAACTGAATCCATAAACCAAAAAGTGTGTGTATGCCCTAACTCGTATACCGCTACCCAAAAGCTCGCGCTCCCGCGTCGGTAATCACCCACAACATGTAGAAGTTGTTTTGTATGTATGGAATTAGCCTTTGCTAAGTATGCCACGATGTAACAGTCATGCCCCCTCGGACCCCTCAGGTTAATTGGTCGAGTTAGCATGAGGTTCAATTACATGCAATGTCGTTTCTTATAAAAACTGTAAAGCAATACTTAAACATAACCAATCACCCAATGATCACACATAACACATGTTTCACCATATAACATAGCACAATACAATAAGCATACTAAACATCTAAGGTGAATCATACGAGGAATACATTTAAATTTTGTTCTCGTTCCTTGGCCTTCAAGGCACTTGATATTGTTCACCACTTATACGAGCGTATTTGTTGTTCATGTATAATGTTAGTTGAGGTTCATCTCATGCCTAATGACAAACGTCTCGTAAAAGGATGACATGTCTCTACTCCATACCCTTATATTTGGCAGGTCACCAGTGGCAATAGCCACCTCCAACAACGGAGTATCAGACCAACCAACCATCTGGGATCATTGGAATTTATATTGGCTGAGAGGACCCGTACGCAAACATCCTCTCAATGTGATCATAGCGCACCAAGAGCCACATCCCCTTGGATTTTTTCCATACACTTCCTCCATACATAAGTCACTGATGGTTAGGGTCACTTAATCTAATTACTTAAGTCTCGTCTTAGGTTTCAGTGAATAACATTTTGAATATAACACCATTAAGGTCTTACATTACTAGAATCTCTAGGTTATTTCTACCATTTGAATGTACAATCATAAGAGCAGTTATTCTCTAACTGTTGCTCTAATCTAAGTAATGTTATTAGAATACTCGAATAATGTAATTCATCACTATCCATTATAATGAAATTTTCTTGTTACGTCTCTTATCTTAAAATAAGATAATATTGATTTTTCCTTAGTTCGGTTTATGGATACGAGCAATTAACATTGCATAACAAGAGTAATTAATCAAGGCATCAATATAATACATAGTCATGTATATAATATTCCACACATTCACTCAATTAATCTTATCACACAATTACACATATCTGAACCCGAGGAAACCCTCAGAGACAATCGGATCACATAACAACATAACGTTCACCGACGGTGCGTCTACAGACGTCCCGTCTCGGGTCCGCACTTTATGCACTAAAATCCGGAATACGCATAACACTAAGTATCAATTTCCTATGATCTTAATTAAACTCGATATTTCTGAATAAATGCTAACTCCATCGGTAATTAACCCTGTGATTAACTAATCGTTATCACTCGGATATTTGAATGAATTCCATATTAGTTAAATTCCATACTTTAACTCATGTTATAAATAACATATTTGTATTACTTACAACATAGGACTTAACCCTAATAACCTATCTCATTTATTCATAGGTGTGATTATCTATATATATATATATATAAGTATGTTTATATACATATGTATATTCATATAGTTTTGTTCCTATCTGTTATTTGTACAACTAACCCTGTAATGTTGACTTCTTTTAAAGTCTCATTCCACATATGAGTTTGTCAATCTTGACCTTCTTGGTCAATTGAGTTGACTAGGTCAATTTAGTTGACTTGACCAAAGTATTCAAGTCAATATTTCTATATAATTCACCATTTAATCCTTTGAATTATATAACTCTTCTATTTGTCCAACTTTCCATACTTTAACTTTAGACCTTTATGCCTAATGTTTTATAATATGATTCTCACATATATTAAACTTCTCTCTTAATGTATTCAATCACAAACTTTATTATATAATTATAATACTCCATATACTCTCATAATCATGTGAACTTCCAAGTTCCTTTAACTTATACTAACTTCACCTTGTTAGTATTTAAATCTTATCTTTGTTGTCACATTATGACATTCTCAATATTATAGTAAAATTCATTTCCAACTTTCCCCATTCTCGCATTTGACCTCCAATTTTCCAAATATTACACTCTTTCCACATTATCTTTTATAACTTTACAACTATACTCCAAATACCATATACTATAACATTTCCACTCTTATTTAATTGTAACCTAAAGTTTTCACCAACATAAAATTATTACCAAATAGACCTCACTCTTGTCCAGATTTATTTCACCTCACCACAAACTTTTGTCAATTTACGAATTGAGCACACTTATTTTTATAAACTTTCAATTTCATCCTTAAACCGTATATTATACAATATTATTATTCTAATCCCAAAATCAACTAAAAAAATTCCAATATATTCGAACTGATTTCTAGTCTGTTTTTAATCGCATTTTCACCCCATAACTTTTAGATTTTATATTTTAACCCCATAAGTTTTACAAAACTTACAATTAACTCATAAACTTCATAAAACTCATATTTTAATTATTTCTCTCATCTAATTTATTCAACACCATACGTTTAGTCAAGGTTGACCACCATAAACTGCCTTGATCAATATTTTCTCAAAATTACGATTTAACCCCTCATTTTCCTTAAGATTTTCATTTAAGTCCTTAATTTTTCTAAAACTCATATTTTGCATCTTAAACCCAAATACAACCCAAATTTCGGCTATATTCCACTTTAACACTCTAAATATTATTTATTTACACTTCACCACCTATATTATACTCATTTGTTCACTAGAACATCCCTTAAGTTCTTAATCACTTTTAAAGTCAAATTTTGACAATAAACTACAACTAAATATTACATAGTCCTTAGGTATTTTTATCCAAAATTTATTAGGTGGTTTTAACACTTCAAATAACCCCTTAGCAGCAGGTTTTCTCACTAAATCAAATACTAACCAAATGCTTAATTTCTAAAGCATTAAAAGTACTTAAATACTTATAAACTTGGCCTAAGCACATGGCCTTATTACAAAACTCAACCATAACTTAAAATGACATAAAAATAATCTTAATAACAAATTTAAGTCTCAGTTATTTACTGTTTTTACCCCATAGTTTTTGGAAATTACATTTTAGCCACATAAACCTTATAATTTGACATTTAAGTCATCAATCCACTTAATTAATCAATCCAAAGTTGTTCATATGATATCATATCCATTTTTAGGTCAATATTGACCATTTCCCACCTATTTTATCTGTATTTAGCTACACAACTTAAATTTCCTTAAAGCATAAAAATGTCTTTAAGAGTTACTTACAAGTTTGAAGCACAAAATCAAACTTTTCTCCACACCAATCTTAGCCCTATGCTTCATTATAGAGATAAGTTAGATTTTACACAAATATAAAGCTTAATTGATGATTAAGAAGTTCTAGGGTTTAGATTATCCACTTACCATTCAAAAGTTGATTTTTGACTTTGATTTCTCTTCTTTTGCTCTCGACCAACTTGAGGATTTTTACTCAAATTTCAGCCATGGCTTCATCAAAGACATATGATGTAGTAAATTTAGGTTCTACTAATGAGCTAAACATAAGGATGACGCTTAAAGCATGAAAATGTGCTTTAAAGATATTATTTAACGTTTGGATGTCTAGGAATAAAACTAGCTCATTCTCGGCCAACTATGGAACAACATGATGAGATTTAGATCTCTTGTAGATCCATAGATAAAGAGTGGATTAAGGCACCTAGAAACCTCAAATTTGACTTACCCTTGAAGTCTCCTTTGGAGTTGATTTTCTTGTTGAATTCGGCCAATGCAATGAGAGCTAGGAAAAGCTCAAGCTTAAACATGAAAGAGGAAGAAAAATGAGTATAAATACTCCTTGTTTCGGTATGAAATGGAATCAAAGGAAAGTTTAAAGCACCATTTTTACCTTTGATTAGCTTAGTTCTTCTCTTGATTCAAGCTTGGTAATTCTGAATGTTTGCTCTCCAAAACCTATTGATTTTGGTAATATAAGAGAGTAGAAATGAGCTTGTTGTTTGCTCTTTGTTTGATTGATGGAAATAAGAATAAGATTCAAGGTAAATTAAGATGTGGCTTCAATTTATGTTCTTGGTGTTCAAGAACAAAGAAGATGAAGGTGAATGAAGAGAGAATTCTTGGCTGAATAGGGGAGCATGAGAGAGGATAAGAAAATTTGTCTTCTTTTGTCTTAATGAGTGAATGGATGGCTTATTACTAGTCTTTGATGACTATACACTTAAGTAAATATTTTGGTACAAAATATGGAAGGTGGCAAGCATGGGCAAGGAGTTTACTGTCCCTAAACTCTACTTAGGGGATGTTAGGTTTCAATTTGCATTTTTGTGCATTAAGGTGTCTTATGATGTTCTAGACTTATATGTTGTACACTTGGACTTATATCATGTGTTAATTTGTGCCCAACATGATTTTTTATCCTAAAGTGTGTTAATTTGTGTTGTTGAGTGATTGGTATACTTTACTATTCATTGTGACCAGTAAAAGTGTATTTTTGTTATCCACTCTTGATGTTGATGCTCTTAATTCATGTTATAATGTGTAACATGATAAACCAACTTTGTTAGTTGATTTCATCCTTAATAAATGATCCACTTATATCCATGTTTCAATATAAGGTTTAATAACCTTCATATACTATGTATATTTATTCATATAAGTGTGCTAGAGTTTTCATGGTTCATTAGTTCATTAAGGCTCATTAGCCTTCCTAATCCCATGATTTGTATTTTAATTAGGTTTATAAACCTTATGGGTATTTCAATTTAGGCCCAAGGGAGTTGAACGTTGACATATGGACATTATGGGAGTTTGGACATGTTCTTTGACCATGAATTTCAGAGATTGTTACAACGACCAATCATGTTCAGTTGTAAATTGCAGATGGACTCTCTTGGTTGAATGGACTTCTTCAATGGTTAGACAGAATTTAGCATCACTTTTCATGTTTGTTGCAGTAGAGTTTGATGCTTTGCTTGAGGGACTTCATGCATATGGGAGGACTCCATCCTCAGCAACACATAGGGCTCTAACATTTCTTCATTGACTCCATTTGTGCATAGATTGAGTCATCATCAACAAAACCCAAAAGTTCCAACACTTGGGTTTGAATGTTTTTAATTGAGAGAGGCACTTGGGCCGCATTTTTTTTAGAAGGTGCACTCTAGCCGAAATTATCTCTAAATAGTGAATTTGAACTTGGGCCAAAATGCTTTGAGTTATGTGTGGCACTTGGGCCATAATGTATTTAACTATGGATAGCCATTTGGGTCTAAGTTTTTGAATTGGTAGTGAGGCACATGGGCCAGGGTGCTTTGAGAATGTGTTGCTTGGGCTGGAATATGTTTGGGCTAGAAATGAGGCACATGGGCTGGAATGACTTTTAACCCATAAATAGGTGTACAGGCTTGAATACCCTTGGTGTAAAGGTTAGACACTTGGGCCAGAAATATGAATAGGTTAATGGGCCGAGAAGCTTTATGAATTATTTCAAATTCAGATGGATTTCTTTTCTATGGGCCTAAATCTAAATGGGTTAAGATGGATGATTCAAATTTAGGAATTTTTGGGCTGAAGGAGGGATTACCTAGATCTAGAGCTTTTTAGGTTGAAGCCCAAACAAAAAGGATCACCTGGGCTAAAATGGGCCTTTGGGCCGAAAGACTAATCCACCAACAAGAAAAATCATCAAAAAATAGAAATAAATCACAGAGGAAGACCACATAGAGGTTAGGATGCATGTCCTCACTATACGTATCTATCAACTGGGTAAGGACCAATCCAGAGAAATGCTTGGGGCTTGGGCTAGGTCACCTCAAAGGGATAGGGTTCTACGCGCTCTTTTGGCTTCCCCACTTTTTACATATCACCATGAGATGTGTGTTTACGGGCGGGTCTTTGACTGACCAAACATTGAGCTTGGGTAAGGGAACTGCCAGAGAGGTGCTAGAGGCCGAAGCCCAAGTATTAAAGGGATATGGTTCACATGATATACTCCTCTTTCCCCCACTAAAGTGAGCCTGGGTGAAATTGGTTTGTGTGGTCCTTCGACACTCTCATATAATAAGCAATAATATACAAGGAAATATTAATGCACTCGTAAGTAAATCAAGCAATATATAAAGCCTTAAATGGCATTTTTGATAACCCTTTTATTTTAAATTAAACTAGTTTTAATTAAGAATCTATCCCCAACAGAGTTGCCAGTATGTGAGCCCGGGTTTTTTGAACCTTATCCTATTTCTAATGTGATTAGGATCTTGTTAATTTCTTGGTCCAGTTATAACCTAAGTTTAACAACTATGTTATAAAATGATAGCTATTATAACCTAAGTTAGCCCACTGGAACCTAGTGTGAGTCGCCACCAAAGTTTTAACCTAGGTAAACTTGGAAAGGTAATAGTTTGGGTTCAAGGGCTTGGTAATATAGGTTTTCTTTGTTCAAACTACTTTTACTACCCTTTGAAGCTTTTTTTTTTTCCTTTACTAATGTCATTAAAAGGCTATTTATAAAGTTGATTTACCTAAATGTGTAAACTTCTGTATTTTTGTGTTTTTTACCATCCGTGACCATAGGCCCAAATCTATCAATTTAAACAGAAAAAATCAAAATTGTAAAAGATGAAAATTTCCAAGTGTTCGAGGCTATGGACTTGGTGTCCGTGGACCCAAACTTGAACTAATTTTTGAATCACTTTGATCCCCGCCACCGTCTATGGGATGTCCATAGCTTCGGACAAGGCGTCTAAGTACCCTTGATGGAGTGTCCGTGGGTGCGGGCAGTCATTGGACGGCGGTGTGTGTGTTGTTTCCGGTGGTGTTTTTAGCTCAAATTTTATGGATGTGTAGCCCAAGACATTCTAAACACGGTAGTGATCAAAATTTTCAAATTGGTCTCAAATTTAATACGAAACTTAACTCACAAGTAATTGAGCAGAAGGTTAGAAAAACTCAAAGAAAACAAACCAAATGATTGAATTTTTGCAAGAAACTTATGTATAGAACATTTGGAGTTTCTAGGTTTAGGAATTGATTATCTGTATCCTGTTTGAATGCTCACTGTTTATTCATGTTGGGATTTTATGATCGACTCCTCGATTGGCTTTCGGTTTAGCAACTACTTTGCTTTCTGGATCCTTCTTTCTTGTGTCGTTCTTCACGTTTTATCACTAATTTTGATGGTGAATTGGTGATTGGAACTTTGGAAAGAAAGTAATGGTTGTATTTTTAGTGTTTTCGGGACAATTTTGGCATAGTTTTGGTTTCAGGATTGTTGAAAACGTGGGAGGAAAGTCTTGGAGAGATATTTCTGACTTTGGGAGGCTTCTAAAGTGTGTCTAGGTCGTTTGTGAAGACCTGGATATATAGGAAATGTGTGGCCAATTGATAAAACAAAATTTTTTCAAGAATATTTATAGGCTTTAAAGGAATCTGATTTTTTGACTGGCCTACAGGTCTAATGAAATCATGAAATGTTAACCATACATAAAAGATTATTTTAGGAATTTTGACAGTTGGAATCATGTTATTTTGATAAATAAACGATTTTATAATAATGTTACAATCTGGCACCTCTTATAATCCATAAATAATAATTGGAAATTCAAATTTTCAAAATTCCAACGGGGTGATTCTCTAAATATCATACCACTTAATTTGGGTATTTCCATAGGAGAGAGAAAATTACAAACATGTTTGAATTTCTCTTTAAAAATTGGGTTTAGGCACAAAATAAATTGTTTCGGGTTTATGACTGTCTATAGTCATGTTAACCATGTATCAATTTTATCTTAATGTGTGAAGGCATTTTTTTCTACTTTTAGGCAATTCCATGTGTTATTTATTGAGGAAATTAGCTTATTATTTGAAAATTGTAAGCATGCCTTTCTTAATGTGTATGATGTTTGAGAATGTTTTGAGATGGTGAATGAGTCATATGAAAATATAAAGTTTTGAGAATATCCTTGAAATTTTTTAACTTTATGCACTTTGACCATTTTACCCTTGCCCTTGCTTTTGCACTAGGGTCTCTCACAAGGGTCAAATTTTTTGGTATAGTGTGAAAACTATTTTGGATAAATAAAATCATATATGTAAAAGTACATGTGCAAGACACATACCACTTAAGTTGAAAGAATCACTGGTAGAAAAAATATCAAAAATGACGGCTTATAAGAGACGGTTCTACACAAAACCGTCTTAAATGTTAATTTTTTGTGCGCGCGGTTAAGTTTTAAAGACGGCTATTATAAACCGTCATTTTAAACAACTAATAAACGACGGTTTGGGGTCAACCGTTGTTTAAAAGTGTGAAACATTCGGCGGTAATAGATCTTAAACGACGGTTTTGTATAAACCGTCTTTTAAAAGCCATAATAAACGACGGTTTGGGGTCAACCGTCGTTTAAAAGTGTGAAGTGTTCGGCGGTAATAGATCTTAAACGACGGTTTTTCATAAACCGTCTTGTAAAACGCATATTAAACGACGGTTTTGAAGAAACCGTCTTTTAAAACGCCTAAGACTAAATTAATTTAGCCCGCCCTAATTAATTTCGCCCGCCCTAATTAATTTCCTCAGTCGAACCCCCGCATAGCTCTCTCTCAGTCGAGCCTTCACCTCCCTCTCTGTTCCAGATTTCCGCCATTGTTGCTGGTGCCCTAATAATTTCACCACCGTCGCTGCCTACTCCTCATCCAGTCGCTGCCCCTTCGTCTCCACTCTTGCCGCTGCGCCTAACACCACCGCGTCGCCCCCTCTCTTTCTCTGCTCGCTGTCTTCCGCCATTGTTGCTCACTGAACCGGTAATATACTCGTCGCCCCCTCTCTTTCTCTGCCATTGTTGCTCACTGAACGACGACTGTTGCTCACTGAACCGATCAGGGCTAAAATTGTCCCTTGTTGATCTGTCCCTGTGCGTCTTTCAAATAAAATTGTCCCTCACTGAACCGATCAGGGCTAAAACTTTCGGTGAACTCGTATTATAATGCATCTGAAGTTGTATGATGGTGGGAGACTAACTTCTGACAAAACAGAAAACAAGGTGATTAATTTAGTCTTGGTATTAGTTCACCGAAAGTTTTAGTGTAGTGAATTAAGTGCTTAGCGTTTATATTCAGCAATTAAGAACATTTAAGTAATTAAAGAAAGTTTTATGGTACATGTGGACATTCTAGGTAATTTTGCTTTTGTATTAATGTAAACAGAATCTGAATGATCATATTGACATGGTTGTTAAAATGTTTGTTAAAATGTTTAAACGGGAAGATAGGAGGTATAGTTCAACAGCTTATTAACCCGAGTTGTTAATGGGTTAATATATTGATGTTTAGGGGAAACAATAAATGGGTTGTCGGGTGATCATATTATTGTAGTTTTATGGTTTTATGAATAGTTGAAGAGTATTAATCCACGTTTTATAAAATATGTCCTTCACTAATTACACTTACTCTACAGTGATAATAATCACCGGGCTGCTGCATCTTCTCTGTGGCATATATTCTCACCGGGCTGCTGAATAAGGTACATTTAATGTTGCATTATGGAAGATACCGGAAGCTCGTGCGCCCAATTTTGATCCTTAATTGCCTAAGCTACTAGATTATTTGGTTGCAATTGCTAGTGATGCGCTTGATGAGTTGAATGGTATCCTATTGAGAGAAGTTGTGGAGGTTCTTAGAACCGGGAAAACAAAGAAAAACAGGGGAGACCATGCCGAAATTTTCTTGTGAAATTTTCTATTTTTGATTTTTACCTGCACTTGATGATTTGTTAATGCTATTCTTTTGTTGCTGATTTGCTCCTAATTTACTGTTGATGAATAGTTGAAGAGTATTTCCACCTTTTATAAAATATGTCCTTCACTAATTACACTTACTCAACCGAATCCATCAAGTGGATGTAAGTATCCTATTTTATTATGAAAGATAAACTTTACATTCAATCTCACTATCAAACATGAAGAAAGTACATACAGAACATACCTCCTACCTCATCTTGATTGGTGCTTATTAATCTACAAGTTGATGATACATGATGGACTAAATAGTAATAGGGCTTATGACTTGTTTTGTATACGGTAATGCAGCATTCAGGGACGATTAACCAGTCAAGTACGTGAGCGATCAGATATGTGTTCGTAGCAACCATTGGTAATTTTTTCAGTCCTTTTCAGCTTCAGTTAAGAATACACACAAGCTCTGCAATCTCATTCTCTTATTTTGACCCCTCCTCTACAGTGATAATAATCCGGGCTGCTGCATCTTCTCTGTGGCATATATTCTCACCGGGCTGCTGAATAAGGTACATTTAATGTTGCATTATGGAAGATACCGGAAGCTCGTGCGCCCAATTTTGATCCTTAATTGCCTAAGCTACTAGATTATTTGGTTGCAATTGCTAGTGATGCGCTTGATGAGTTGAATGGTATCTATTGAGAGAAGTTGTGGAGGTTCTTAGAACCGGGAAAACAAAGAAAAACAGGGGAGACCATGCCGAAATTTTCTTGTGAAATTTTCTATCTTTTGATTTTTACCTGCACTTGATGATTTGTTAATGCTATTCTTATTTGTTGCTGATTTGCTCCTAATTTACTGTTGATGAAGAACTGCTGCTGGAAAACTGCTGCTCTTTTTCACTTCTGAAAATTTGACCATTGTACTCCTGCATTTTTAAGGTATGTTACAATAATTTTTACCTTCTTAAAACGCACTACTTCGCCTCTGTTTTTGCTGTTTGCATTATTATGTTTTGACTATCACATTTGCACTACAATTGTAGTTACAATTTTTTGTACTGTTACTTTCTATTTTCTTAAACAGAGTTAATCTGATTGGATTTCTCACAATTGTTCATCACCAAACTATTACGCTTATCATCTGCATCGAATAAGGTACATTTAAAATGTTTTCCTTAAGTAATATATGCTTATGCAACATATATAGTTAATTACCCGTCCAGGATATACCCAATAGGGTAAAATCTTCGACACCCCAATAAGGGCTGAAAACTGTTCATTCTATACTTGAATACACTCGAAATATATATCTTTTTACTATTTAGTATTAATAGGGCATAGCTTGCAAATATAACATTTTATCTTCTCTCCTTTAGTTTCTATCATTAAAGAATAGCTTGTAAATATAACATTTTATCTTCCCACCTTCCATTGAACGCCTTATTCCTCTCCACAATGAAGTAGACTTCCTTTTGTTCATCCTCGTCGTGACTGACAAAGACAAAGTCAACAAACTTAACAGTCCATATCCTCGTCTTCATCACAACAATTCTTTTGCCGTGATTATTGCTTTATTAATTCTTCAATTTGCCCTTGGGTTTTCACATGTGGCGCTAAACAATATTTTAAAGGATATCAGATGGCAAACTCATGGATGTACAGCGGAAATTTGGATAACAAGTTTCTTGAGGGAGTTGACAAATTTTGCAATGTTTTGGTCGATAATCTGACTCCTGCCAATAAGGGTTACATATTTTGTCCTTGTATAGACTGCAGAAACTATTTGAAGTATCGAGGGATAGAAAAAATAAAGGAACATTTGATTCGTCGTGGTTTTACAAAAGACTATGAAGATATAGTCCGGTGGCATGGTCAGAGGGCGGTAGATGTCATGTGTAATGAACAAGAGGAAGTTGAAGATAATCAAACAATTGTGGTCGATGACCACGACATAGTAGACAATGAACCAGATTACGATGACATTGCTGCAATGCTGGAAGATGTTGAACAAGAGTTTTACAATAGGCCAGACACCTATGAGACTTTGCTGGATTCATCCAAAACACCGCTGTATTCGGGGTGTGATCCTACAGAATTGAGTAAATTGAGCGCAGTCTTGAAACTCTTCAATCTAAAATCGAAATTTGGTTGGAGTGATGTGAGTTTCAGTGCTCTCTTACAGATGATGAAGACCATACTACCAAAGGATAATGTTTTACCAACATCGACTTATGAAGCCAAAAAATTGATGTGTCCAATGGGTATGGGGTACAAAAAGATCCACGCTTGTCCATCTGGTTGCATTTTGTACTGGAAGGATAATGAATTTGCTGATAGATGTCCAGAATGTGGGGAATCACGTTATGCGAGGAAAAACCAAAATGAATGCACTGGTCGTCATAAGGATAAATCCCCTGCTAAAGTGTTGTGGTATTTGCCCATAATACCACGATTGAAGCGTCTATTTGCAGTTGATAAAGATGCGGAGAATCTAAGGTGGCATTCGACTCACAGAAAAAATGATGGAAAGTTGAGACATCCGGCTGATGCGTCCCAGTGGAAAAACATTGACATGAAATTTCCTCAGTTTGCTCGCGATCCAAGAAACTTGAGACTCGGTCTGTGTACTGATGGGATGAACCCTTACGGTACATTGAGTAGCATACACAGCACGTGGCCGGTATTATTGATGATCTACAATCTTCCCCCTTGGTTGTGTATGAAACCTAGACACATTTTGTTGTCACTTTTGATATCTGGTCCAAAACAACCGGGCAACAAAATAGATGTTTTTCTACAACCATTGATAGATGACCTACAACTCTTGTGGAATGAAGGGGTCATGGTATATGACTCATTTGGGAAAGAGAATTTTAACTTGCGTGCTATGTTATATTGCACAATCAATGACTTTCCTGCGTATGGTAATCTTTCTGGTTACACAGTCAAAGGTGCATGTGCATGTCCTATTTGTGGTGAGCATACATCAAATATCCGCTTGAAACATAGTGGTAAGAATGTTTACATGGGTCATCGTAAAATGCTTCCAAAGGGCCACAAATATCGCAAGATGTCGATTGAGTTTGACGGAAAGACTGATCACAGTGTGTCTCGTCCTCCTTTACCAGGTTCAGAGGTGTATAAAAAGGTGCAAAATATTGTCAACAACTTTGTCCTTCGACAAGAAACACCGAAAAGTGTATGGAAAAAAAGTCAATCTTTTGGGAACTTGAGTATTGGCAAATTTAGATGTCAGACATTGTATTGATGCAATGCATGTCGAAAAAAATGTGGAGAAAGTGTTATGGGAACCCTCTTGAACATACCAGGCAAGACCAAAGATCACATAAAGGGGAGAAAAGATTTGATTGATTTGAAAATAAGGGAAGATCTTTGGCCACAAGAACGTGGGAAACGCACGTTCTTGCCTCCTGCATGTCACACATTGTCTAAACAGGAGAAGCATAGTCTGTGCAATATCCTCCACAATATCAAGGTGCCATCAGGGTATTCGTCTAACATAAGAAATCTTGTTTCAATGTCTGATCTGAAATTAGTTGGAATGAAATCCCATGATTATCATGTGTTAATGCAAGACTTTTTAGCCGTTGCAATTCATGGGATCCTACCTGATGCGGTGAGAAACGCAATCACCAACCTTTGCGTGTTTCTCAAAGCAGTATCTGCTAAAGTTCACGATGTGGATAATCTAGACAATTTACAAGCTGTTCTTGTTGTCACGATGTGTCAGTTGGAGATGTATTTTCCTCCTTCATTCTTCGACATCATGGTTCATTTATTGGTTCATTTGGTCAGAGAGATTAAAGAGTGTGGACCTGTATATCTTCGTTATATGTATCCTTTTGAAAGGTACATGGGTATATTGAAGAGAAAAATGAAGAATCGTCGTCGTCCTGAAGGAAGTATTATAGAGGGATATATAACAGAGGAAGTTGTTGATTTTTGTACTCACTATTGGAAGATGTTGAATCCATTGGTCTTCCTAATCTAGACATGAAGGAAGACTCCAGGGACACGGTACCGTTGGGAGAAAAATGAAGAGAATTGATATTGAAACCCTTAACAAAGCTCACTTAGTTGTGCTGAGTCACCTTGAAATTGTAGAACCGTATTTTGAAATGCACCTGACTCTGCTCAGAGCACAAAATCCAACAATGAGTGACATTAGACTAAAAAAGGAGCAGAATAAAACGTTTGTGAAATGGTTCAAGGATAAAGTTTTTTCGAACCAGTCAACTACAGTGCCTGCATTAGTGAAGACGTTGGCACTTGGTCCTAATCTTGACGTTGTTTCATACGAAGGGTATGACGTAAATGGCTACACTTTTTATACGGAACGGCAAGATCAAAAATCAATGAATCAAAACAGTGGCATCAATGTGGTTGCTTACCAGAGTATGTACAATGTCACAGGTATGGGTCAAAATCCAGTGGAGTTGAAACAATCATATTACGGTCTGTACAAGATATTTGGGTTCTAGATTACACCGCATATGAGACTTGTGTGTTTCGTTGCAACTGGATTGACAACAGAAATGGTTACCGTGAGGAGAAACATGGTATGAAACTAGTTCATCTTAGTGGTGCAACACCCACAGTTGAGCCGTTTGTTGTTGCAACTAAGGCGAAACAGGTATATTACATTTCTGACCAATCTAATCCTAGATGGTCCTTTGTACTTCAAGGAAAAAGAGGAATAGTTGGTGTGGATGGTGTGGTCGATGAGGATGAATACGACATGCAAGATGAAATACCAAGCCTTTCGATTCAATTACCAGAGTTGGACCATGTTACAAATTTTGTGCGGTCTGACCATGGCGAAGGAATGTGGATTGATTAATGTGAGCTTATATCTTCATTTTTTGATAGTTTATTTTTGTATTTATGTCTACTATTATTGATAGTTTTGTTTTCGTATTTATAATTTCTTACTTTCATTTACTTGTTAATTAACTAAATCTTCTATTTATATTGCATGCAGGAATCAAAATGGACATCGATATGGATGAGCTAGACTTTTATTGTGATGAGCTAGAAAATCTCCCACAGCAGCAAACACAGCAGCCACAGCAGCAGACACAGCAGCCACACAGCAGCACACAGCAGCAGCCACACAGCAGCAGCAGCACACAGCACACAGCAGCAGCCACCTGAGCAGTGTACCCAGCAGCAGCCACCTGAGCAGTACCCAGCAGCATCACAGCAGCAGCCCCAGACAGAGAAACCGTCAAACAAACGAAGGGGTAGGGGGCCGAGCAGAGGGGTGAGGTTGAAGAAAGAAATTAATCTAGTTTGGGATAAATACTTCAGAGCCTGGGGAGACTGTCAAGCTGAGTTCGCAAGCATGTTAGGAAATCTTGCGAAGTCCCGTTGCTCAATTAATAAATATTGGAAACACGAGGACGAGCAAGTGAAAGAATCAATGTGGCAGCAAGTACAACAACGGTACAAGATACCAGATGAAGCGCGGGCGACGGTTCTTTCACTCATAGCTGGACGGGCGAGGCAGTTCAGATCTTTCTTGGTGGCGAATTGGATTAGGAAATCGCGTGATGTGCCACCATGGATATTTTATGATGGCATGATCACAGAGGAAGAATGGAAAGAGTTCGAGGAGTTTCACACGACGGAGCAATTCAAGGTATATGCCCTATTAAATTTAAGTTTGAATCTAAATTTTAATAACACCAACTTTAATATGTGTGTATATTGTTTTAATACTTTCATTTAATGATTTGTATTAATAGGAGGTTCAAGAAAAAGCAAGGGCAAACCGAGGAAAAAATAGATTTCAGCAGTATATGGGCCGGAAGGGATACACTGGTAGCATTCCCAAGTGGAAAGATGCCGGTTTGCTCACAAAAAAGAATGATGATGGCATTGAAGTTCCCATCGACACTGTGTATGAAGCCAACCGAGTTCAGCTCTACGTTTTGGGTCACTCAAAAGTAGATAAGGATGGGAAGATAGTACACCCGCGACCAGAGACAGCAGAGTTGGCTGCACAGATTGTAAGTGTTTAACTTGTTCAATAATAACAGTTGTGTTTAATAGTTTATTTTTTACAATTTATAACTTATTGCTTATTTTTTTGGATCATCTTACTAGGCTGAAGCCTCCCAGCGAGGGGAGATAGATATATTTGCTCCACCAAGTCAAAATGATCCGCTGAATCAACTTCTTGGATTAAAGGATCATCCTGGAAGGGTTAGGGGTTTCGGGGGACAAGTGCGTCAGAAATTTGTTTTTGAAAAGTCCACCTCCAAAAGTCTGTCCGAGCATGAGGTGTCTGCACTTGTAGATCGGAGGGTGAATGAGGTTGTTTCAAAGGCTTTGGGAGGACGAAACCAACAAACTGATCAAACCCGACCGACTTCTTCATCTAGTTGTACCGCCCCTTCTGATCCGTATCCGTTTGCTAATCTGAAGGTTAGTATGTCTCTATTAATCTTGTTCGTCATGGTAAATGAATGACTGTAAAAAATACTAGCCTTATTCACATTTAAATTGTAATTTTACTTATTTTAGGAACAAAAAACATGTCGTCTGCAAATCACGCTTGATGGTTATCCTGTTGATGCTGCATACGGTACTGTGCTACAATCAGCATCAACTACATTGATTAATCTCAAGCGTCTTCCCCCATTCTATGCTAGAGTAATCCTGCAGACCATCATTGATGGATTTGAGAATGCTTTTCTTCCCATGGATATTGATGGCAAAGTGACCTATTTGATGGGAAGGGTGCAATTGTACCATGGCCAGTCGGTTTTATTGTCATCACTGATGAGGTATGTCTAAATCTTTTATGAATTGTTTTCCCTTTAATGTATACATTGTTTTAACTTCTTTGTTCTTTGTATTATATATGATTGGGTAGATCCCTGATCAACGAGAAGACTGGGAAACCGTGATGAAGAGATCAACCAATCAATGGATGTTGATCGAGACAACACACAGTTGGCTGAGGGCAACCAGAAATCCAAGGGGAAAGAACCTATGCAGACAGAGGTAACTACTGAAGCTCAGCGAAAGAAGTTTGTGTGTCCCCCCTTTGTGACCAAGCATTTCGCGAAGTATGAGAAGATGCTGTATGAACTGATATTGGAAAAGAGTCTGCATATGACTAGCGTGTCAGTGTTGTTACCTGAGTGGCTTTTCCATTACGAAGCGGATCAAAGAACAATAATAAATTTTGAGGACATCAAAGAGATGCTGTGCAGAGATTTGTTGAATATATCTATCATCCAAGCATATTCCCTGTAAGTGTTACTTTTAGTTTCTTACATTCGAAAATAAATTTAAATAAAATAACTTGTAATTTAAGGACTACCTTGTTATGTTTTTGTTTTGCTATTCCACCTTTAATTATTATTATTTTTTGTTGAAGGTATCTGAAAGCTAGATTGCGTCATAAAAAAATTGGAGATTTGGTGACATTCTTATGCCCTGAAACAACATCACTAGATTCTGCAAACAGAGACCCGGCCGGATACAGGAACTATGTGTCGCATGGATTAACGAAGGCTGTTCAAAACAGTAGTAGATACGTGATGATCCCTTTCCATCAGACGTGCGTAATACTATCCCTCTTGCATTTAATTCGTTTTGTTAAGTTTGTGACTTATTGTATTATTATATGATAACTCTTTTCAAAATTACAATCGTAGCAACCATTGGGTACTCCTTCTGTTCTCCACGGCAACATCACAATTACTTGTGCTTGACCCATTACGAATGTATCGTGAGTTGCAAATCGACGA
Organism: Limonium bicolor; assembly: GCA_023374045.1. Lineage (NCBI taxonomy): Eukaryota > Viridiplantae > Streptophyta > Magnoliopsida > Caryophyllales > Plumbaginaceae > Limonium > Limonium bicolor. The sequence continues at coordinate 61,355,583 of CM041779.1, read as the reverse complement.
CTTGTTCAAAGCGTAAGTGTTAGTTAATGAATGCAACTTATTGTTTGTCTATATAATATGATGAACCGGAATTAATGATTTAATTTTTGAACTTAACAGTGCTTATATGAAGACGGTTTTTCAACAGTTTGACAACCTTTCAATTGTTCATCTTGAGGTACAGTTATTTATCATTATTGTGTTAGTCGTAATTTGCTATTTTTGACTGTTTGTTTTTGTTTTCTATATACTTGTCAGTGTCCAAGGCAAATGGACTCTAAGAGTTGTGGTTACTATGTAATGCGATACATGTTGGAAATTGTCTTAAACATAGAGAAGCTCACAAAAGATGAAGAGGTATATTATACTTTCCATTACATATACATTTTATAAATCTGTCTATCATTTTTGTTTAAAACAAATAAATATGTGTCTTTACATACATATTTGTTTATCTTGTTCTCTACAGGTTCGAGAACATTTCAAGAACTCGGGAAAAACTTACTCCGTCAGAGATCTGCAATTAGTTAGAGAGCAGATGTGTTTGTTTATCGTCAAGTGTTTCAAAGGAGGAAAATGATATATGCACTGGTCAAAAAAGAGGGTGACTACAAGACTGTCCTGTCATTATGTGTTTTACCCCTGACTTTTTTTGTTTAACTAGTGTAAAAAATATCGATTAAACTGTTGGGCTAGCTGATGCCGTCATTGTTATAGCTTTTTAAATTGCAATGGCAATTTGTGTGTGAAGTATGTCACACATTACATATTTTGGTAAAATATGATTGTTGTACAGAGGGAATGCTGCTATATTACCCTGGTTTTGTGGATGTAATCATTTACAGAGGGAAAGAAAAAAACAGAATTTTTTTTTTTAAAAAAAACACTATAAAAGACGGTTCACAAGAAACCGTCGCTTATATTAAAATTGGCGCGACCGCCAAAAGTCTATAAACGACGGTTATGGTAAAGAACCGTGTTATATACTACGATTTTAAAAGACGGTTATCATAAAACCGTCTCTTATAACGACGGTTTACGCGCGCTGAAACATGGCTTTAAAAGACGGTTTTATTATAACCGTCTTTTAAAATCGTAGTATATAACACGGTTCCGAACCGTCGTTTAACACAATCTCTAATAAACGACGACGGTATAAGAGACGGTTCAAAACCGTCGTTTTTAGACAGTTTGAACCGCCTCTTTTCCCTCGCGCTGTACCAGTGAATAGAATATTAGAAATATTGGGAAGCCATTAATCTCTTTCCTCATTTCTCCTTCTTCCTTCCCCTCACATCAGTTTCTCTCCGCTTCCCCGTTATGATTGAGCTCCATCTTCCATGGGAGACCATGGATGGATCCCTCCTTCAAAATACTCCATTGAATTACTAGAGTGAAGGTTTTCCTATATTTTTTAAGTGATTGTATATTGGAGCATGGTATTCAAGAGTTAGAGTTTCTCATCTCCTACACTGTAACTACTTAAGATAGAGAGCCATTTTCTTTTGTTCTACCACTCTCTCTTGGATGTTGGCTTAAGCTTTTGTAAAATCTTATTGATTATTTATTGTCGTTCTTTATAACCAAAAATAATGAGATTAAAAGAAGTTTGGTCAAAACCCATTTCCTTGGTAGTTGACTTCAACTTTGGTGATAAAAATGGGTTTTTGGTTTTTAAACTCCGAAATCATTGATAATGATCTTGAGATATATATTTCAATAATTGGAACCCTCAAGAATTGAATTTCAACCCTTAGAGAAATTCTAGGATTTAAGGTGATGACAATGGTCTAACTATAGATGGTGAGTTCTAGTGTTGATTATATTCTTTTGTGTTGCTTTATAAGCCATTAAAGGCATTAAGATTTGGAGATATAGATCATGGAGTAAGGAAAAACTTTGTGCTTCAAAAAAGGTAAAACTTAAGTGTTGGCAGGGTGTAATCAGTTCACCTTAACCATGTCATTAGAAGAACTAAACATGTTCCCTTCCCCATAATCGCATGTACTCAAATGATGAGCAAACATCTGGGACGTAAAAACCCCCTGGCTACCAAGCATCAAAACAAGCGAGTTGGTTTTGCCACACCTCAAAGCCAGCTGGAGTCCACCAAGATGGGAAGCCAAGTCCCAGCAACAGATAGCCGGGTTTCACTAGCTGAAACCCTGGTCAAGTACTTTCGTCACGAAAAAACACTCATGATTAAGTATACGCAACTCTGACTTCCTGTTTCATCAATCCCATCAGCCAACCCATCATTTTCAACTCAAGACACTCGTAGTTACCAACTCGCACACCTCTTTGACACACCATTAATACCCCGAGATTGTGTGTGGTCTTTCCGTGATTAAAGGACGACCAAGCAAGGCGAGGAATCTTCCTCTCTAAATGGCCCATCCCCGGATGGTGTCATCCTTACTCCATGTGAACGTGACCCTCGTCATTAGTCCAACCAGAAGATAGGAGGCGAGCCCGAAGGACAAGCCGGTCAACCTGTCTTATTCTTTATAAATAGCAATCAATGTCTCATTTATTACTTCAACACAAGAATACTCACTCTCTCTCCTTATTTGTAGTCTCACAATTCTACTTAAACCTCTATCAACCTTCTGTGGACTAGATCCTTCAAGATTGAACCACGTAAATCCCTGTGACACATTTATTATCATTAATCACTACCCATAACAACCAATCACTACATCACAAGGAGGTTAACTTGCAACCAATCTGCAGATTATCTAGAATCCAAAGATGACCACTTCGACATTTGACGGTGTTTGTGGGAACTCTCTTACCATCACTACAAAGCCTTCTCTACCTTATCCACCACCAAAGACTACATTCAAATGGCACCACCTCGTGGTATGAGAACAAGGGGGAACAACACTCGGTCGAGAACCTCACCTTCCATGGAGCAAGAAACACCCAATGAAGAATAAGAAGTGTCCTCCGACAGTACTGACCAACAGACTGCCTCCATGGACAAGTTTCTGGCCCTACAACAACAGATAATTGATCTAGCCAAGTGATTCGCATACCAATAAACAACAACAGACTCTCGTAGAGAAAAAGTGGAGGATCATGATCCCTTCTCCGACGAAATAAACCAAATACCACTCCATCCCAATAATGCCGAGAACATCTCCATATACGATAGTTTAAGAGATCCCGTGGGGCATCTGGCACACTTCAAATACACCATGATCACATCTCACATCGACGACCACCCTTGATACAGTCTCTTCCCATCCTTCCTTTTAGGTAGAGTGTTCTCATGGTTCACACACTGACCAACAAATCCATTGGGAGCTATGAGGAGTTCAGATAGCTATCCTTATCACACTTCGTGACTGAGCGACGAACCAAGAAGTAGAGCTGATCAAACGGGTGGGGGGGCGGGCCAACATTAACTTTTAGGCCCGAACGGGCCTATATATATTTGTCCAAGCCTGGTTTTAATTTTTTTTGGGTCGGGCTAGGCCCGGATTTATGTTAATCGTTGCCATTTTCCGGCCCGCCTGACCCGGTTTTATAATTTTTTTAATATTATTATTAATTTTTTTGAAAAATATATAGATTATGTATAATATAAATATATAATAATATGTATATATGTTGTATGTAATATTAATAGAGATTATATATAATTTTTAAATGAATAGTAAAAGGTATTATATGAAGTTAAGTTAAATATATACTCCCTTTTGTTATCGATATTTGATTTTCTAGCTATAGGCACAAAAATTAAAGACGAAAAAGTTAGACTATTTTATCCTTAATTTTTGCATTGAGAATTGAAATAATTTGAAAAGTAGAGTTGTGAAACAAAAGATGAGGGATATAATTGAAAAGAAGATGACAAAAAGACTAGAATACGTAATATTTTGAAAATAGTGAAAGGACCAAAAAATCATATATTGAGAACAAGAGGGAGTATAATATTATATTTATAAAACTATATAAGATAATAAACCGGGCCGGGCCGGGCTTAGTTACAGCCTAAAATTTTGCCGAAGCCCGGCCCGGTTTTTCATTTGGGCCTGATTTAATGCCCAATCCCGCCCGAAATTTTTTTCGGACGGACTTTTCAGGCTTTATTTTCGGGCCGGGCCGGGTCAGTGTTGATCAACTCTACCAAGAAGACATCTGCCAATCTCATAGGCATGCACCAGCTCCCGGGAAAAGGCGTCAAAGAGTACACCAAGCGGTTCTAGATCACTCGATGTTTCGAAGGGTGTGAAGCCAATGACATACGGTGAGTTCCATGACCATTGGAGCCACTACACCAAAAACTATCACGGGCTACACAAAGAGTTGATCAGGCCTCTTGTCGAGGTGACCTGGACTGGTACATCTACCACTCAAATGTCTCAACCGGTAAAGGAGAAAGAAGCCCCAGTCAAATCACGACTCCGATTCTGAAGGCCACCACTTAATTAAGTGAGAGGGATGAGTCTTCATGATAGCTGGCCGAGGATTTAGCACCAGCTGCGACTGAAAGCAGGCCCTTCATGAACCACATTGTACCAGCTCAAACAAACCAACCAAGAAAATCTAAACAACCATAGCGTCACCGATAATGACCTAAGGGGTGTCACCTTCTCCCATAATGACCCGTACATCATCATAGCATGAATTCACAGTCGAGATGTGCACCGGATCCTGGTGGATGATAATAGCGGATTCAACTTAATCACCATAAGCGCTTACAAGCCATTAGGCGCCCTGGAGAACTGTGTGAACGATTGTAGCAACAGCCTCACCATGAGAGCTTACAAGCCATTAGGCGCCCTGGAGAACTGTGTGAACGACTGTAGCAATAACCTCACCAACTTCTCCGAAGCAGAGTCTAGATCAAGGGGGACGGTCGAGTTACATATGATGCTCAAGGATAAAAAAACTCGGCCGCACAAAGAGGATTGAATTCCTTCTGATGGACAATCTCGCCGACTACAACGCCTTCTTGGGACGTCCTGGAATCCATGCCTTCGTGAAAGTATCCACTGTCAAAAGCCATCAGAAGAAGGCCGAATCTATAACATAAAGGCATATATGGTGAAACCCTGGCTCCGACTTCTAAACCAACTAGTGCCTTGCCTCCTCCTCCAAAGTTAGGTAAAAAGCTCACCCGGTATATCCTTTCTTTGACTCTCTGGACACATTTCTTAATATTAGCAATGCCTTTTGCAACACAACTTGCACCCCACTAAATGCTTTCGTGTCTACAAAAACATCTGCCTATACACCGACAAACATGTCCAGGATTGACTGGTCCATAGTACAACAACACCAGGGACATAAATTTTATAGCAATACTCGCTAACCCGATTTAAATAAAAAAATGTTTAGAGTTTTGTACTTGTTTAATTTTTAATAATTATTATTTTTTAAATTTTTATTAATTTTTTTTATAATTTTGTTTCCTTTTTAGATATCTCTACAATTATTTATATTTTTGTAGTATTTAAAGTTTTTTAAATACAATTTCATAATATTTCCCTCAATAAAAAATGGCATATTGCAAATTTGAAACATGATTTACAATGTCAAGGGTAAAATAGTCATTATCCAAGGTCATTTCATGAAATAAAGGTATATTATGAATTATGGAACTTTTTCATGTCATATGAAGAACGAGTTTCAAAATCGGAGTATATCGCAAATTATGAAACTTTTTCATGGCATATTGTCAATTTTCCCTTGAATATTTATATCTTCTTAGATAGAAATTACTTTTTGTTGTAAGTATTTATTGTGTTATTAGGTGATCTAGAGCAAAGAAAAAAAATCTAGAGTTAAAAATCTAGAGCAAAGAAAAAAAAATATTTTAATTTCTTCAGCACTTAACTATAAATATTAATACTCTCATATTTAAAATATAAATAATTATGGCTAATAGTATAGAAATTGAAAATACACTTCAAATACCAATATTTGTATATTTTTAACCATTAAGATTAATTAATACGACTAAGTAGGAGTTTTATTCATGAAAATGGGATTTGAAAAGAAACTTATAAAATAAACTCCGTATATTTGTATTTATTTTTGTTTTGACCGTTTTATATGTCGCAATATATTATTGTAGAAGAACTTGGAATTCATGTAGGATATACCTTTTTTATGTTATAAATATGTCATCAAAATGCTACAAAAATACCAAGAGAAATAAAATTGATACTTAAAAAAACACAGGAAGGAACATCTCATTTGAGTTGAATTAGTTTTGTATCAAATCAATCAATCAACCTATATTTTCTCTACTTTGATACATACAAAAATACGGAAGAAATGAAACTTTCATACTGAAATCATTTATTACGAGAAACACCAGCAACTACCTGTATCTTTTCAAGGAAATATACTTGGCAAACCGACCTTCTTAATTGTATTTGTAGGGCGAATTTTTGAGTGAAAACGTGAAGGGTTAACTAGAAAATTTAATGGAAAACAAAATTAGAATGACTTATATTTTGAAAACAATTATATTTACAAAATGTTTGGGAGTATACTAATCACCACTTTCATTTCTTAACTTAACCTCACTGTTTGTACTAATTCATGGTCACAACTAATTTTACTTGAAAGGGTTTTCTTCTCTACTTTTTTCAAATCTTTAATTACTCAAAATTAAAATAATTAAACTAAATGAGTAAAATATTATATTTATAAAAATCACAACAATTAAACTAAGTAAATAAACTGTGTTACGAGTATAATAAACAAAAGAACAAATATACACAAACAAAAATAATTATGATATGATTAAATAAATCAAGATTCAAACCTTAATATCCATCTTCCATTTGTGAGCCTCATTCAAGTCAAATAAGAATGAAGTAGATCTATTTAGATCAAATTGAAACATAGGAGTGTAATTTGAATAAAAAAAATCGGTGGATTAGTAGTGAATGTCATAAGGAGTAAAAATAAGAAGTAGGTGAAAAGTGAAAATAAGAAGTGACTTCGGGTATATATGGATGACATAATATAGAGCCAAATTTCTATTTTGGCTCAAAAAATTCCATTTTTGGTCCAACAAAATTTTCTAACTTTCATTAACTCCCGACAAGTTTTTTTGGGTTTACAATACACCAAATCAGTTTTTAGGTTAAAGTTTCTCAATTAAGTTCAGCATATTTGTAGGAGTAGTTATCTTTTTTTAAAAAAAAAAAGAAAAGAAGAGAATGAAGTAGTATGGTCAATAGAATTTATTCTACAACAAAACCTATATCAAAGGGAAAAAAAATTTTGAATTCTCTCTCGACGCCGGAAATGAGAGTCGAGTCTATCTCTTCCCCATCTTGATTTTTTGATTTGCTTCTCTTCTCCGGTCTAGATATTGAAGACACTACTCGTGTCTTTCCCGTTCGATTTGTGGTTCTCCTGTGCTCTTGGTGGTGTATTTCTTTTCTGCTCTGATCTGTGGTGTTACGTCTGTTGAGTGTCGGAAAGGATGGAAGAAGCGATCCAGGTTGCCAAAAAACAGCGCAGCAATGGTAGTTTCGACATGGCTGTGGGGAGCGAGGTTCAAGAACTAGGCGGTGGCCAGAATCTCTCATTTAAGAAAATTATGACGGGTGAAGCTGCTGATTTGGGTTTGGGCGTGTCGGAAGCGCTGTTGGACGATATCTCAGACGAATCGATGGAAGAGGACGACCCCAAGTGTCCCTCGATCTGCCTGACTAGAGAGCAGAAATTTAAGTTTCGTGCTCCATGGCGCAACGCCCTAATAGTCAAATTGTTGGGGAAATCGCTACCGGTGCACATCTTAAGGGATAGATTAAAGAATAGATGGAAGCTTCATGGTGAGTTTTTGTTGGACGACCTTTCAAATGGTTTTTTCAAGGTAACCTTTAATAATCTGGAAGACCGCCAATACATGCTCTCCGAAGGCCCGTGGCCAATCTTAGATCATTATCTATCAATTAGGGAGTGGAGACCTAATTTCAATCCTAGTACATAAGCCCTATCTGCGCTGGAGGTTCTAGTTTGTTTTCCAGAGTTGCCCAGCGAATCCTATAACGAGGAGTTTCTTGGGCTAGTTGGCTCAAAGGTAGGAAAAGTGAAGAGGGTTGACTTGTCAGCAGCTTCCTTAGGCAAGTCGTGTCTAGCTAGGGTTGCGATTGAAGTTGATCTCACAAAGCCCCTCCTCTCCAAATACAAGTTTCGTAGACGAGTTATGAAGATTGAGTACGAAGGTCTCCATCTTGTTTGTTTCCAATGCGGTTGTTATGGACATAAAGAGGAGGAATGTTCATTCTGGGAGAAGGAGGGTGAGATTATTCAAGAAGTAGGTGTTAGACTGATTCATAATCAAAGTAACGAGGTCCCTAGTCATGTTACGGACAATTACAGGGACTGGATGGTTCCGAAACCGAAGAATACTATGAGAAGAACTCAGAATTCTTCTTCGGAAAATCGACAAGCGGGACAGAGACAGACAAAGAATGGTTCTAGGTTCTCGATACCGATTAGGAAGAACCAGACGACTCCTACAACACCCCAAATCATTGAGGCGGCGGAAGCTGCTGATGCTGTAATTCCGATTGATAATCAGAGGTTGGGTGGGTCTCGAAGAGGTTTATCTTCTGGTCAGTGGCCGGGTCCCGGCAACAATGCTAGTGGTGCGAGTGGTTTTAATAGCTCTCCAGGTCCTGCTATACACCAGACCTCCCTGATGCAAGATTCCAGTAAGAATAGTTTTTCTGCTCTTAATAATTCCCAATTAGGGGATGAAGGTACATAATTGCTTGTCCCTTACTGTTTCAATGATAGGAAATATAATTTTTTGGAACGTTCGTGGTGCTTTAAAACCTGGTTTTCATAGAGCTGTGAAGGAATTGTTGCGTTCTGTGAATCCTGACATTTTTGTTATTCTGGAGCCACGAATCAGTGGCACTACTGCTGATTCTTTCTGTAGTAAGTTAGGGTTTGATGGTATGTTTCGAGTTGATGCGCAAGGTTTTAGTGGTGGCATTTGGCTACTCTGGAAAAATCCGGTTAATATTAGGATTATTGGTTGTGATGAGCAGTTTATTCATTGTGAGGTATGCGATGGTAATTTTTCCTTCTTGCTTACTGCTGTCTATGCTCGCCCTTCTGCTGTGTTTCGTAATCAACTGTGGCATCTTATTAATAGTATGCAACATTTGGATAATGCAGCTAGGGTATTAGGGGGGACTTTAATGCTACATTAATGCCCAAGGACAGGAACTTTTCTGCTGCTCAAAATTTTGGTATAGACAGGCACTTCTTGAATTGGTTCCATGATAGGAGTCTGATCGAGGTAAAGTCTTGAGGTAATCAGTTCACCTGGTCGAATGGCAGACAATGCGCTAGATTAGATAGAGTGATTGCAAATGTTGAGTGGAGCTTTCTGTTTCCTGATGCTGTGGTTAATATTCTGCCTCGTTTTGCATATGATCACAGTCCCATTTTTTGGCTTTGCATCCTGAGTGGCGTAGAAACCATGCCCCTAGACCTTTCAAATTCCTTGCAGCCTGGTTCATTCATCCCGATTTTTCTCAATATGTCTTTTCATGCTGGGATAAAAATAGGTTCCTTAGTGATTCTATCGATATGCTTATTGGGCACTTACAGATGTGGAACAAAGAGGTTTTTGGGCATATTATTGGGTGTAAAAGAAAGCTAGTTGCTAGGCTCAAGGGCAGTCAGAGGGCGATTGACTCTGGGAGGGGTTCTCACCTAATTGGTTTAGAGCGGAAACTTACTAAAGAATTGGACTTGTGGCTTCTAAGGGAGGAAATGTTTTGGAAACAAAAGTCTAGGGATCAATGGGTTAAACTGGGTGATAGAAATACTAGGTTCTTTCATACTATAACTAAGCTTAGGAGGCAACGTAATCGAATTATTAAGTTGCTTGGTGATAAAGGTGAATGGATCTGTGACTATGACAGTTTAAAAACACTTTTTGTAAACCATTTCCAAAAGTTGTTTAGCTCTGCGGATGAGCTTCCTGGCTGTCATTTAGAGCATGATTTTTCACCAATGGACAGGGACATTCTTGAGGATCTCTCTAGACAGGTTAGTGTAGAAGAGGTCTTCTTTGCTGTTAAACGTATGAAAGCCTTTAAGGCCCCGGGGAAGGATGGCTTTCCAGCGGGGTTTTACCAAAAGTTCTGGGATTTAGTGGCCCCTAGTGTTCTTAGCTTTGTTCAGAATTGCTTCATGTCTCGAAAGCTAGATGCTAGCAGTAATCTAACCATCATTACTCTTATTCCAAAAGTTAGTCAACCTATGACAGTAAATCATTTTCGTCCTATATCCCTCTATCAGGTCCATTATAGATCCTTGCTAAGGTTATTGCCAATCGGCTCAAGCCTTACATGCCTATGTGGGTTTCTGATTGCCAAAGCAGCTTTGTACAAGGTAGAAACATATTTGAGAACATTATTATCGTTCAGGAAGTTATTCACTATATGCAGCATACTAAGAGTAAGGAGGGTTGCATGATTATGAAAATTGACCTTACTAAAGCCTACGATAGGCTGTCTTGGAAGTTTGTAAATGAGACCCTCCGTTGTGTTGGCATTCTGGATAGTCTAAGGTGTCTCATAATGAGCTGTTTATCAAATGTATCGTTTCAAATCAATTGGAACGGTAATCTATCTCAATCCTTCCCGGCCGAGAGAGGTGATAGGCAGGGGACCCTCTTTCTCTGTATATCTTTGTGTTGTGTTTGAAGCAACTATCTCATCTCATTACGAGTCGTGTCAATAGGAAGGAGTGGAAACCTATTTCTTTGGGTAGGAGAGGAATATCTATCTCACATTGTTTTTTTGCCGACGACATTGTTTTGTTTGGTTCTGCTTCTCCTAATCAAGTTAAGGTAGTGCGTGAGAGTCTTTATGATTTTTGTGATGCCTCGGGCCAAGTGGTGAGTTTGGAAAAGTCATATGTTTTATTGTCTAAAAATGTCAGTAAGGAAAGGGCCAGGGTTCTTGGTTTGGAATCTAGAATGCCCACCGTTACCAATTTTTGGGAATATCTAGGTGTTTTTCTAAAGCATGGTATCATGATCTAATTGTTTCGAGGATTAGAGAAAAACTTGCTGGTTGGAAATGTAATATGTTATCCATGGCGGGGCGCCTTTGCCTTGCCAAAAGTTATTTAATATTTGTCCCCCTGTATACTATGCATTCTCAAATTCTTCCTTTGAGGGTTTGTGACAAAATTGACAAATTATGTAGAGATTTTGTCTGGGGACACGAATCTGGAAATAGGAAATTTCATGATATCTGCCCGGAAGTTCTTTGTAAACCTAAAGATGAGGGGGTCTAGGGTTAAGGAAAGCGAGAACGATGAACCTTGCCTGTTTCGGCAAGGTAGTATGGAATTTGGCTAGTAACTATCGGTCTCTATGCAAAGAAATTTTACTGCAAAAATATCCTAAATTGACTGGTTCCAGGGTTTCTTCGAACTGGAAAAATGTTTAGAAATGTGTTGATTTTGTGCAGGGGGTCTTCGTTGGACGGTTAGTAATGGTAAGACAGTGAAATTTTGGACTGATTATTGGATTTCTAATAAACCTCTGTTGGTGCAGGCAACAAGCGACATCCCGCACTCGTTTTATAACACCCCTACCGCTAATCCTGTGCTTACCGTCCAATCATCCCAATAATCAAAGCTACTCGCAGCGGAAATACTACTTACTACGGCAGGTGATACAACGCCGCTAACCGCCCATACGGCTAGCAAGGCTATTACTACTTACAGTGACGGTCTGATGCTTAAGTGTACCGAGCTACTAAGACATTGCTTACTGAATACAAAATACTATTCGCTTACATTAATGGATTACCGAGTGCCAAAGTATAATCAATTACATCATTTCTAAGTTTGCCAAAAGTATGAGTTTCTACAAGCTACTCATCTACACTCAATTATGATACTTCCACTATCCGAAATGGGTGTACCCCATTGTACACCGGCTAACAAAACTTACGGCCGTGTACTACTTAGTACACCTTTCATAATCCATTGTTTACAACCGAAAAGAAGACAAAAGAAATAGAACTAAGTCTTCAACATCTTCATCCCTCTCTTGCACCTGCATTCATATTAAAAACGGTGCCCCAAGGGGCTCAGCAAAAGCTACGCATAAACTCCGCATATACCGAGTGCTAACAAGGGCACGCCGACTATTTGACGTCCACTAAACATGCAGTTCATTGATTTCATACATACATGCTTTGCATACAACATACATACATATACAATACACAATCCAAGGCAACAATACAATAGCATACACCATTCTTACCTTCACAAGGGT
>CM041779.1:61312052-61342806 GCA_023374045.1 Limonium bicolor | reverse complement strand
ACCACCAATCTCTTCCTCTCATCAAGCTCTTCATTCCTATCTTCTCAAAACTCCTAGAGCTCCATTTCGGTGCCAGGTGTTCCACCATTGAAGGAGCTTGAGCTTGGATTTCTACATATTATTACTCTCCTTTACTTCTAGGTAAGGAATCTCAAACAAAAATCAAGTTTCCTCCTTGTTTTTGTCATGTCCGAAAATACACATTGATATAGCTCATTGTGTGACTTGTTCTAGCTTCATTTCAACTCTTCATGGACTAGGTGGAGTCCTCTCTTGTTGTATATCCAAACTCTCTTCAAAGAACAAGGTAAAACAACTACATTAATGTTTTTGAAACAATGTCAAATTAGGTTTACAATGAGATGAAGCTTATAGCTTGAATACTCATTATAAAGTTTTGTATATTGTTTAGAACTTGTCAAAGAAGCAAGTACTCTATTGGTTTTCTAAAGGAAACAAGAAAGAAGTTATCTTTGCAAAGAGGTAAATCTACTAACCTAATGCTATTTTAATGCCTTAGGAGAAATGAGCTTATAATGCTTATTAAAACTATCTAAAGAGCCAATGGGGAATGACTTAGTAAAGTGTTCTCAAGAGACTAGTAAAGGGCATATGTGTGTTTGAGTGTATTTGCAGGTTAAAGGCATATATATTGTGGAAATTCAGTGTTTATGATTTAAGCACTTTAAGGGCCTAAGAGCCATGCATTTTAAGGGCCTAAGTGCCATGCAATTTAAATTGTGCACTATGTTGTAATGTGGTGTAAATTTGGTGAAATTATGTATGTGAGTGTTCTTGATGATTTTAGATGATCTTGTGTGTTTAAAGGAGAAGGTAAAGTGTTTGGGCTTAGTAATGTTCTAAGGAACCCATGTCAAAATTTAGGTAGAAGCAAGAAGTTTAAGTGTTTACATAAGGTTTGGTGAGTTAGAAAGTGTAGGAGATGAATAAGAAGTTCATGATGTTTTAAAGGAATTTTGATGAACTAGGAAGTACTCTAGAATGTAATAAGGACTTAGGCATGATCTTGAGATTTAAGTAGGTACCAAAGTCACTTTGGGACTTAGGTAAATACCTAGGCAAACTTTGGTAAAATAAGGAAAGTGTACACTAGGAAAGAGTTTCAAGAAGGAGATAAGGAATTAGTGGTGAGAGATGATGCTTGGGAGATGATGTTAAGTTAAGGAGAAAGCATTTTGGGATAGTAGTTGTCTTAGGTATGAAACACCATCTAGGAACCTAGTATGAAATAACATAAGTGTTAAGGAATTTTTACAAGGAAATAAGTAAAGGCTTAAGGAGTTAGAAAATGAGTTTCATGGGTTGTATGTGGATGTAAGGTTACCAAATGTTGTTAGGAAGCATTAAGAGGCCTTAGGAGAAGTTTGGTGAAGAATTGGAAAGTTTGGATAAGTTTAGAAGGCGACCGACCCAGGGGCCGACCCAGTTTTTGGGTCGGTCGAGTCTCTGTAAAATGTTAGGAAAATGTTCGGTGACGGTCCGACCCAAAGGGTGGGTCGGACATGGGTCGGTCGAGCCTCTTAAAAATGTTAGAAAATGTTCGCACATGGACCGACCCAGAATGGTGGGTCGGACGTGGTCGGACGAGCATGATTATAAGGAGGCAAAGGGTTCTGTAATGGACCGACCCAGAAGTTGGGTCGGACATGGGTCGGTCAAGGTAAGGTTCTTCAGACCCGAAGACCACTGGGAGGGTCCGACCCAGTTGTGGGTCGGACGGTGGGTCGGTCGGACCAAAACTTATAAAAAAAAAAACAGAAAAGAATGTGACTTATGTAGTTAACCCTAGGGTATTTAATGAAGGTAACCTAGGGTAAGATAGGCATTAAAACATGTCATACAAGCATGTTGAATATATAGTAAGTGTGAAGTTAAATAATTAATTAACCGACCTTACTAATGTGTATAGGATTCTCTCAAGGTGGGAACGAAACAAGGCAAGGACCAAGGTATGGTTTTCTTGCAGTCTGTTGCCTAACGGTTTACACCGGCTTGGGTGTTGTTTGTTTTCTGAGTGTTTACGACCTTATAAGATTAAGGCATGAAAAGAGTTTACAGTTGTTATATATTATGGTTTGTGTTATTATGACTCCTTTCCCTTGGTGTGTCTAACAAGACCTAAATGTTGCTTGTATGTGACTTGACAAATGTTGTGTGTTCACTAACAAGTGCTAATCGGGGGGAGTGAGGAGTCCGGTATTTTCCGGCCACGCGTGTGATGGATGGGGGTCGTTATCATATCCAGTTCGGCTCCCTAGGTGTATGTTTAGGTGGTATTCCAATTTGGTTCAACCTTCCCTTAGCTTATCCAAAGCTAGTTTACTGACTCACGTCGGGCCATAGGGGCATACTGTGTTGTTTGGTGTGCTTGGGATCACTATATCCGACACACCTTGGGTTTAGTCAACCGTTCAAATAACAGGATGGTGATGAGGTAATTAACGAGCTTGGGTGAGTTTGGCAACAATCTCTATGCTCATGGTATGTACTAACTGTGGTGGAAGGATCTTAATGTGAACCGTTCTTGTGGTGATATGTATTGATGATGTGATGCTATGCAATTTCCCTTGCTATGCTATGGTATATGTGTATATATATGTTGGTTGTTCTAAAATGAATGCCATGTTATTATGACAATTGGTTGCGCGTATCCCGTTAGTCGATGGGCTGCGCGTTAGCCATACCAGCAAAGGTGCTGACCCCTCGGGGGCCCCATATTTTATTTGATTGCAGGATGAGGATCGAAGAGGCTGAGTGGCTCTAGGTCCTAGGGTAGATATACTTTTGGATAAGTAGGTTGTTGAGCCCGGGATGCGCCTGTGCTCCCGAGGCGTACATGTTGATACCTTGTTATACAGTTATGGATGATTATGGTTTGGAGATGATTGTAAATTAAATACTCGGTATTGTCGGTTATGTTTATATATGGATGTTAGTTACTATGCTCGGGAGTCTGATCATCAGACCGATACACTGGTATTTATTCTGCCTAGTTAACCACGTGGGTGGTTAACGGCGTTGTAACACCAAGAGATAGTTATTATTTTGGTTGGTTATTTCCGCTGCGACTTCGGTAGATGATAGGAGCGTTGTAGGGGTGTTACCTGATGACTCACCAAGGTGATTGCAATTGATAATTCATTGGAGACAGCAAGCAAGGGACAGCCGGCCATGATAGAAAGGTGAGTGAATTATTTAAGCATAATTTATTCAATAATGGTGTAATTTATAACTTTTAAATTAATTATTGAAATGAGTCATCATCTTTGTCTTGTCTTGCTTGGAGTCTTGTGTCAACCTGTACAAGGAGAGGAAGGCTCCTCAATCGGCTCCAACCTCACATGGGTAAGCAAGTGGTAAGTTACTTTTGTGTTTTATATGAAAAGTGTACTTTTTCCTTATTTTATGTAAAAGTAATGGAATATATTTATTTGTCACATGGTATTTGTCTCTTGGTCTATTTAGATACTTGCAACCATCGATTTGTGTTGTCCAATTCGTGGTCAATGGTCAACATTGACCAACTGTCAATGTTGACCCAAAACAGGCCCCACTTTAGGGTTTTATTAATATTTTATATTAAATTTGTAAAAATTCATAAATTTCTGGAATTAAATTCCTATATCATATAATATGATATTTTATTATATTTAAAGGTAATTATAACCTTTTATCCATTTAAAAACCATTTAGAAGGCGATTACACAAAAACGTGCTTTAAGGAGTTTTAGTGCACATTTTGTGTCGCAAGGTGTTTTCTGAGCTTGGTTTCTTTGACAACGGTTTTGTTGTGTTCCTTACATGATATGTGATCATGGTATCCATTTTATATCATTTAGAGGTCATTTGATTTTTAAGGTTTCTTAGAGCACATTTTGCCCTTTTTGACCTTGAAGCATGTAAGTGCTTTTTTCTTTGTGTTGAAGTGTTGTCCAACGATTGTATATGTTTAGTAATTGTTAATATACTTAGGACAAACTTTTTAGGTCCTAAGTAGTTCATTTGGGTATTTATTTACCCTTAACAGTCAAAGGGTGCAACATCTTGATTTGTGTTGACCACTGTTGTTCTCAGTTGACTTTTAAGGCATGTTTAGGCCTTAATTAATGTAATTAAATATTTAATCCATGTTTAATATTTGGGGTTTTCACTACACAATTTTGATTGTAAGTGAGGATGAGTGCAAATTCTAAACATGCCTAGTGTAGGTAGAAAAAGCACCCCCCAAAACAAGTCTTAACCCTGGTAGGATGAGAATCGGTCACATGTTTTAAACGAAGAAAATACTGGGGACAATTGATTGTTCTAATCGATTGCCATAACTTCTAACTCACATCGCTCAAATAAAATACTGGGGTTAATTGTTGTCCCAACAATTTCTACATCTCAGCTCCATAATCCAAAGCCTTAAGCTCCACATCTCAATCCTAAACCTACAATCTCTATGCCTTAGGCTCATCACATCCACAAGCCCTACGCACATCATAAGCCGTAAGCACCACATATACCATTAATCTAGAGCCTGAAAGCATGCTCGATTTCGAAAGAACAAAATTCTAGTCTGGAAAACCATGTCATAAAATGAAAGTTTCATGAGCATTTGTTAAAGATGTTTCCTTATGCACAAACGATAAAACAATGTCATTTTGATAGATAAACCACCATTTTTGGCTCTGAGTCAACCCCTTTTTGACACCAAGTCAACTCTATTTTGATATCGAATCAATCCTATTTTGACATCAGAGTCAACCCAATTTTAACACCAAGTCAACCCAAATTTGATAGCAGAATCAACACTTTTTGAACACCGAGTCTGTTTTACTTTGACACAGAGTCAATACTTTTGATTATCGAGTTAACCAAATTTCTAACTAAGTCAACACAATCTTTTCGTCAAATGCATTTGCATCATCACATATTTTGCATTATATTCCCCCTCGAGGAAACACATCACTAATAGTAGAGTCAGAACTGTGATACTATTTTAGAATGATTGCGAGATGCAAATCTACAAAAACCAAGGTAGTTGAACATACAGAGGAAAGGCAAGATATAGATTCTCCAAAAAAGATACAGATTCTCTAGATACAGGTTCTCAAAGATATATATTCTCCTGATATAGATTTCTTCACCAAAGATATGGATTCTCGAGATACATATTCTCACCATGTTGAGGGGCAAGGGCAATTATACCTCATTATTTATGTCAACTTTTAGGGAGTAAACTGATGGGCAAAGGCAACAAGGCCTCATCGGAAAACCAGAAGTTATCTCAGCACCCCAGTTGATGGGTAGTAGCAATAAGTCCCCCTTGAAGACCAACCAAGAGCATCAGAGTAGCAGATGTCATCTGATTTGCAGAACTCACCAAGTTGCGGAACTCACCCAAGTTGCGGAACTCACCTCAGTTGCACTTGCAGAACTACCCCCAAGTTGCAAAACTACCCTGAGTTGTAGAAATCACCTTAGTTGCAGAGCTACCCCAAGTTGTGGAACTTACCTAAGTTGTAGAACTACCCCGAGTTACGCAACTCACCTCAGTTGCAGACCTACCCCGAGTTGTGGAACTCACCTCAGTTGTAGAACAACCCATTGTTACAGTTTTCTCCTAGTTGCAGAATTCACCCTAGCTTCAAAACATGCCAACTTATTTCCATAAGTACCTCAATTCTGACGGATTTCGGTCTCCATAAGTACCTCAATTCTGACGGATTTCGGTCTCCATAAGTACCTCGATTTGGCCAGATGTCGATCTCCATAAGAACCTTGATTTGAATGGATGTTAGTCTGTATAAGTACCTTGATTTAGATATATGTCGGTCTCCATAAGTACCTCGATTTGGATGGATGTCGGTCTCCTTAAGTACCTTGATTAGACGGATGTCGGTCTCCTTATGTATCTGGATTTGGACGTATGTCGGCCTCCATAAGTACCTCGGGATGTATCAAATTACATTCTGCATAAACATCCCAAAATCATACCATAATTCCTTGCATTTTGGACGGGTCTCAATCCCAAGAAGTATTAGAGTCATACTACAATTCCCTACACCTCATTAGAATGGATCTCGAACTCTAGAAGTAACCCGCGTGGATGGATATCGATCTCTAGAAGCACCCCGAGTGGATGGATCTCGGTCTCTAGAAGCAACCCTTGTGGATGGATCTCAGTCTCCAGAAGCAACCTGAGTTGATGAATCTCAGTCTCCAAAAGCAACCCGAGTGGATAGATCTCGGTCTCCAGAAACAACCCAAGTGGATGGATCGCGGTCCCCAGGAGAAACCCGTGTGGTTGGATCTTAGTCCCAGAAGCAACTCAAGTGGATGGATCTCCATCTCCACAAGCAGCCTGAGTTGATGGATCTCGATCTCCAGAAGCAACCTGAGTGGATGGATCTCGGTCTCCATAAGCACCCGAGTTGCATCACTACATTTTCTTTTGTCATTAAGGACAAGTTCTGATCACAAGAAGTATCCGGCTCACATTTTTTTCATTAAGGATGGGTTCTGATCCCTAGAAGTATCCGGCTCATATCACATTCCAGGACGGGTTTTGATCCCTAGAAGCATCCAAATTACATTAGACATCACATTAAGGAAAGGTTTTTTATCCTTAGAAGCATCCGATCACATCATAACCACGTTCAAGACGGGTTCCGGTCCCTATAAGCACTTGGAAGAATTTACTTACATTCCTCTGCTTGGATAGGTCTAGGCCCTTAGAAGCGTCTAGAAACCCTTGTTTTCACTCGGATAGGATCGGGGCCCTAGAAGTGTCTAGGCACATTGACATTTTTCTTGGTTAGGTAGTCGGTGCTTCCGAACAACACACAAATTCTAGAGTTTTTCTTAAAGGTTGCCAGCACCTCAGAACAGCTCTGCATGATCAAGTGGATTCGGTAGATTGGGAGTAGGGATGACAACGGGTCGGGTTCGGATCGGGTGATGCTCCACCCGACCCATCACCTGTTTTCACCCGCATCACCCAATCCAACCAGTCACCCGCAACTTCATCACCCGTCACTCGTTTCACCCGTCACCCACGGGTGAAACGGGTGAACCCGTCACCCGTTTATATATTTAGCATTTTTTTTGCTTTTAACACTTTATATAAGCTTTTTTTAAAAAAAATCATTCATATTTGTTCAATAATATGTACCACATAATCTAATATCAATAACATAATTAAAACATGGAGTATTAGCCAAAATATTTCTAAATTATCTCAACAAATATGAGATAAGTATATTTTTTATTTAATATAAGTACATACGGGTGACGGATTGGGTGACCGGGTGAAAAATCTTCACCTGACCCGGCACCCGCACCCGTTTCACCCGTCACCTGTTTTTCACAAGTTTATTTTGGGTTTTTCACCCGTTTTTACGGGTCGGGTGGTCGAGTGAAACGGGTACCCGTCACCCATTGCCATCCCTAATTGGGAGTCTAGTACTAGTGCATATCATCGCTGGCCCAAGGCAAAAATTAGAGACTTCAAGGTCAGGCAGAATTTTAGATGTCACTCAAGCACCAATTAGTCTTTTTATTCTTCATTATAAAGTCTAGTTTATGGGGGGAATCTGTTACATCCAAATTTTTAACTCTCGAGAAAGTTCCTAACGCACAAAGGCAATGACAATGGAAAAACGGTCAAAAAGGCATAAGGTCGAGAATTTTCAAGGGTATTTTGGGACTTTAATTTTTCACATGATATGATTAACATAGGTTTTAACATCATATTCATCACAAATGATGTTTTTTCTAGTTTTATGATGATTTTTATTTTGAAAATGTAGCTTTTAATTCCTATTATAAGCTAGATTTGTTTTATAAATGCCCAAAACTTCCAAAAATATAAAGAAAGGGTTCCACTTGCTGAAAACAAAATTGCCACTTAGTTAACATGGCTACTCATAGTCATAAACTCGACAAAATATAATTGGAGGCAAATCCCAAATTTTTGAAGAGAAATTCAAGCACTTTCAAAACTTTTTTCTCTCCTTCTAAACATATCCAAAACAATACGAAATCTTTTGAAACGTTAACATGTGATAAAGGATGGTATTTAGAGAATAACCCCATTGGAATTTTGAATTTCCAATGATTATTTACGAATTATAATTTGTAAGATTTTTAAAAAATCACTCATTTATCCAAATGATGTGATTCCAACTCTCAAAATTATTAAAATTCATCCTTTATCTATGGTTAAATTTTCATAGACAATTCAACCTATCGGTAGGCTAAATAACTAAGATATGATAATATTCTCTACCAAGGTTCACTTTATTTATTCATTCTACCCTTTGCCTATATAATAAGCATTCCCCTTCAACGTAATACACATTAGAACCTCATAGAAGTCAAAGAGAACCCTCTCAAAGCTACCTCCCACTAATTTCCATACCCGAGTATCGAAACTCTACCAAAATCACACAAAAACACTTCATTTGCTCTCATTCAAAGTTCTAATCACAAAATCACTACCAAAACCATATCAAAACATGGAGAAGAGTTCATAGAAGGCGCCACCAAGAGCTAGAAGTCCTTTATCAACCCAAAGTTGTTTGACGAACCGGTTGAAGAATCCCGGCGAACAATGATAATATCTTGGAGCGTATAGAATAGGTTATAAACTTCAAATTCTTAAACCTACAAACTCTACTAATCTCCTAGGTTTTTTTGTCTAAATCCAGCCCCAAATTGCAATCTTTTTAAGTTTGTTTAACCTTCTACCCTTTAACTTCTTTGCTAAGTTTTGTCATGAAAACATCTTCTAATTGGAAACTTTTAACCACTAATCGACTTAGAATCTCGTAAGGAGCACACCCATAAAATTTGATCCAAAAACATAAATGAAAGCAATATAAAAATTGTTCTCCAAGGGTGATCCTCACCACAAACGCCGCGTCCAGTATATTGTATGTCGCGTCCAGGGCCATGAACCGCCCATGAACACTGGCGTGAATCAAATTTCAGTTTAAATTATGAACTTTTAGGGTTTGTCTGTGGTCACGAATGTTAGAAAATCTTTATCTTTTGCTATTTTCGTGTTTCAAATTAATTTTATAGATTTATGTCTGTGGTCACGGACGGCATAAACTTTTGACCTTAAAAACCCTAGTTTAGGTTAGTTTAATTTACTCTTTCAATTTTCATCAAAAAAATGTTAAAACCTCTAAAATACAGAAGCTTCCGCATTTAGGCTCTATTAGCCTTTGGCATATTTGATATCATATTTGTGGCTGAAATGGGTGGGTCCCATGTGGGTCACATGTGGATTTTACGTTCTACTCCAATAATATAATGCCACGTATAAAACAGCTACAAAAATGCCATACCAAAACAGCTGCAAAATGCATAACAGAGCCTTAGTAAATGAACTTTAGGTTATAGCCTTAAAATGACATGAGTAATGGAAAAATAGCTTTGAAAGTATATCAAAGTAATTGAACTTGGAAATAAACTAATCCCCGAACCCAAGACTCAACCTTTCTAAGTTTAATTAGGTTGAAACTTAGGTGGCAACTCATAATAGGTTCCGGTGAGCTAACCTTATGTTAGAATGAATTTTGTTTTCTAATATAGTTCTTAAACTTAGGTTATAAGTGGACCTAGAATCTGAACATATCCTAGATACTAATCTCATAGGATAAGGTTTGAAAAACCCAGGCTCAAACTTTGGCTCGATAAACTCAAATAATCTTACAGAATGAAAAGAACTAGAAAGCTCGGGAAGAGAAGGAGGCTAGGCAAGGAGAATATGTCTCAAAGAAGATTGCCAACCTTTGATCTGGTTTGTATGAGAGATATGAAAATCTAGTGAAGATGGACGGTCATATAAGAAAGATGGAAAGGATTTTGAATCAATTCAGTGTCCCACTAATAGAATGATGTTAGGGGACTGCCTTCGACCATGAGCATCAAGAATATCATAGTAAGTTTCTAGAGCTGGCTGGATTTGTAGGAGATTAAGCCCCAAGTTTAAAAAAAATTCTAAACATGGAGATTAATTAAGGTCCACAACCTGAGACATTAGGAGTTCTTTAGTATGAACCTGACAAAGAGTGTGCAAGAGGACTATGAGAACGCTTATAGTTTGGATGGCATCCAATCCAAGTGTTTAAAAGGAACTGAGATGAATTGGGAGGAAAGACGGTGAGCAGGGCAAATTTGAACCAAATGGGAAAAATCCTCTCCAACTATGAAGGGAGCTCTAGGGTATGTGACAATCTGAACCACACTTAAACTTAAAAGGGTGGAGTCAGAGAAACAAAGAAGAATTTTAGATGTAGGAAAAATGGTAAAGACCATACAGGAGGCACGTGTCAAGGCGTAAGGATTGAATGATTCTTTTGTGGAAAGTTGAGACATAGGCCCTCGAATGATTTCAAAACCTATAATCACCTAGAAATCATGATATTATATAATGTACATAACGTATAACGTACAAGGAGGTACATAAAATAATAACAAGGACATTATTAAATGGATGTAACATATAATATACAAATTGCACATAATTATAACAAGATTAATATGTTAGTGGATAGGAGTTAAATAAAGATATGGGAGCACTTAAATAAATCAAATAAAGTGGAAAAGGATTAAGACATATTATTTTATTAAGTTGTAAAGTAACATTCACATTATCTCCTTAATTATTAAAAGATTGAAATGTTACAAGGTCATATGTTTAGTTGGTGAACAAGGAACATTTACACCTTTGTCCTTCTTCCTTGTGGAGTGCAAACCTAGCTGGGAATAAGGAACATACTAATCTATGCCTCTACTAGCTCTCTAAAATCTACTCACGGTAATTATACTACCCAATCTAAAGAAAAAGAATTGTACTTGCATTCCTCCCGTCATCTCTTCATTCATGTCATGTGCCTGTGTATAGCAGAAACTGCTCATCTTGTATACCAGACAGAGCTCATGCTCTGCGCACCTTTCATTCTCTTCGTGTAATGCACCCCTGCTGTCGTGTTCTCTCAATTCTTTCTCGCATTTGTGTCCTTGAATTGATAAATCGCTGGTACTGCAGCATCTTGTACTCCAGATTGAAGAATGAAGGGTTGTTCATCTTCTTGTCTATCTACACATCTGCACAGATAAATCACTAACCTGATGCAATCTCGCACACCAGATTGAACAAGGGGCTTTAATTAGTTCATTTTTTAAAAGGTAATATACTCCAAACTTATGTTCTTCTTCCAGTAGTTAAAACATAGAATTTCTTCTTCTTCTATCACACCAGTAAATTAAGCGATGAACATATAAGCAGTACTATGGTACTGCTGTGAATTACAACAATAAAATATCTCTTCTATTGCACAATGTTTAAATCAAACGATAAATAGTGTAAGCAGTAGCTTACCTTCCTGTTATAACAACATAAGTGTTAAATTTCTACTATTGCAGTGAAGCAAATGATTAGAGTATAAGCAACAGCAAAGTCTTTGTTGTTTTAAATCCAAAAATAACCAGATTATTCCTCCTATTACATCTTGGGAAACAACTGATAAGTAGTAGTGTAGTCTCTGCTGTACAAAATCCAAAATAAAAAGAGTAAGTTTTATAGTAGTAATGGTGTTCTTCTTCCTTCAAGCTACTGCCATTTATAACTTACATCTTTTGTTACACCTTGTGAAATAAACATACTATACCTCATCTTAATTTTATTCACTTACGGTAAATTTTGCAACCCACACTAGTGAACAAGAAAACATACATGCTCTGCATTTCATTCTCTTCTTGTTCCAGTGCCTCTTTAGTGATAAATCCTAGGGGACAAATTGCATCTCCATTCTCTGCACTTGCTTCATCTTCTTCTTGTGCTTAATTTGCAAACAAGGAGCATATATGCTCTGTCCTTTCTTCATTCACTTCTGCTGAAATAAATCACTGGTACTCCAACTTGTATACTAGATTGAAACAGAAGGTAGAAAACACTTCATTTCAGAATCTGTAACATACTCAACTTACCTTCTTTTCTTCCAGCAATCTTGTTATCTCTGAATTCAAAAAAAAAAATAACAATAGAACTTTGTTGTTATATCGCACTAGTGAAGCAATGATAAGCACTGTAAGAAGCAGCATAATCTCTGCTGTTTTAGAACAAAATAAATTGTAAAAGAGAATAACGAAATAATATTTGTCTAGAGTTAATCTATTTTCTTCCACTCACTGTAATATTGAAATTAATAGGAACATAAATGTTCCTTCCATCTTCTTCATAGTAAATATCAAAGTAGTAAGAGTATATGTATATGTATATATATATGTACAACATTTCGCTTCACGGTAGTTTTGAAACCTAAGCTGAAACAAACTATGTCAGTCTTTTTATTCCTCACGGTAATGTTACAAATCGAACAAAAATATATATACATATGCACACCGTCCCTTGTCACTCCTCTTCATTCCTTTCCGTCAGATAAACCACTGGAACAGTATCACAAACCAGATTAAAAAATGACAAATGAAAAACAAACCTAGGTTAATGTTTAATTATACATAAACACATGTAAATGCACTAAACTGAATACATATATATAGGTAGCCATGTTACGTTAAGTATATATATATACATACTTATATACATATATGTATTATATTGGTAAATAAAGATTAAGAGGAGTGCTATAAAAAGGAGAAATGTTATATAGCTAGCGCGAATAAGAAATTAACTCAATTAATTGGATTATAGGGACAGGATAGCCAGGACATCAGCTGAGAATAGGTAGACGTAGACTCAGGCTAAGGTATGATTTCCTGTAACCTGTGTGTTCTCGGGATTTACCTCGATTTGTGTGCTATATGTTTATTTGAACGATCAATAAGATAATTGCATGAAATATGAATGTCTGAGTCAGTACTACCTTATGAATTTTGTGGGAGGAGTTCTAGCATGTGCCAGTGTACCCCGCAGCAGAATGAGGAGATGAATTATGTGGGTAACAGGCAAGGGAACTTCTACAATAATCAGAGCAATCAAGGGTATTACCAGCAACAACCGAGATATCATAATAACTTCAATCAAGGCCCAGCTCAGAATAATCAGATGAATAATAGTGGAGCTAGCATGTCTTCGAGTTTTAAGGCTACAATTCATGAATTTTTCAAGTCAACCACTATAAGATTTGCAGAGCAAGACAAGGCAAATAATAGAATAGAGAAGCGGTTAGATGAACTTGCACAACAACTTGTTCAGCGTCCTCTAGGAGCTCTACCAGTCAGCCTGAGAGGAACCCGAGGGAGCAGGCCAAACCTACTTTTGTTGTGGAAGATGATGCTCCACTTGTTGCTGCAGTTCAGCCTGTTTGAAAAGAGGTTGAGGACTCTAGTAAAGTTTTTGAAACACCCAAGGAGAAGGAGTCTCCTAAAACTCAACCTTCTTACTCTTATGTTTCTAATCGTATATTTAAAGAACCTATTCCTTTTCTGACAGGTTAAAGAAAAGGGACCTCGATGAACAGCTTGGAAAATTTCTTAATTTTTTTAAGAAATTAACTAAGGATATGCCTTTTTCTGATGTGCTTAATTTAATGCCAAATTATGCTAAATTAGTAGATGATATCTTGACTAACAGATGTTCTTTGCAGGAAAAGGAAACAGTGAAGAAAGTAACTACTAGGAGTGACAAAGGTAAAGTTACTGAGCCTAAGGTGGTGAACATAGAGGAACCGGTGGTAGAGAATGAGCGAAATTGTGAAGCTACCGAATCTCCTCCACCTACACCACCTGCAGTTGAAGTGGCTCCTCCAGTTCTCTTCCCAGACAGAACCAAGCGTTTTAAGGAGGATATAGAGTTTGATAAGTTTCTTACTTTACTTCGTCAACTATCTGTTGATACCCCTTTTGCTGAATTAGTTGCGAAGGTGCCTAACTATGCCAAGTATTTAAGGAAGCTTTTATCTAATAAGACAAAGTTAGTTGAGACAGGGACTATTCAGCTCATAGAAACTTGTTCAACGATCATACAAAAGCACCTACCAGAAAAATGCAAAGATCCTAGAAGTTTCACAATTCCTTGCAGAGTAGGAGACATTGACTTCGACCACTGCCTTGCTGATTTGGGAGTGTCGACGAGTCTCATGCCATATACCATATTTGAAAAGCTTGGAATTAGGGACTTACAGCCCACATGAATGACGTTTCAGTTAGCAGATCGCTCAATGGTTTATCCTTGTGAGATTATGAAGGATGTGATGGTTAAGGTGGAGCATCTGTACGTCCCTTGTGATTTTGTCGTACTCGACATGGCTACAGATCCAACAGTTCCTATCATCCTTGGGAGACCCTTCCTAGCAACAGCCGACGCTCGAATTGAAGTTGCTCACGGTACGATCACTTTGAATGCAGAGGGTGAGCAATTACTGTTTTATGCTGGTAGGTCTTCAAAACAAGTTTTGGAAGCTTCTTAAACTTCTTGTCACCGGGTTTCAAAGACAACTCAGTCTTTTGGAGTCTCTTGAGAGAATGAGACACGTCTAGCCAAAGACGATAAAGAAGGGCAGCTGGCTGGGAGGCAACCCAGTGTTATGTTTTATTTTGTTAGTTTTTAATTTTAGTCTTAATTTTGTTTTATTGTTATTTTCCTTGTTTTGTTGTTTCATAATATTTAACCATGTTTGTAGCTTTTGGTTGCTTTTAGTGTCTTTATTTCAGATGAATGCTTCATGTGGATGCTGCAACTAGGCTGCAACACTTGAGTAGAACTCAAGTGTGGAGTAGGGTCGTTCTACATACGAAGTAACAACAAAATCCAGGGGAGTCCTAGTTTTAATTTCATTTAATTTTAGTTTGTTGATAACGACTACTCTGTTGTGTTTCCTTCAGACATAAATGTTTTTCTGTGAGCTTTGCGTTTTGCACTCCTGCCTTGTCACACAATGAGGAGGAGTGACCTTCAGTTCAGTTATCACTTCAGACCACTAGTTTTTGTTTGTTTTCAGGTGATAAATAATATGCTTATCTTTGTCGTTAAATGTTGAATTTTTGGTGAAAATATCTGTAGAAGTTTGAAATTGAGCCTGATGACAACCTTAAAAATCTGTATGCTTAAAAGCTGTCTGATTGTATTGTTTTTCTTAAATTTATTCTATTTTCACTGAAATTTGATGGGTTGGCTGATTGTGGAGATTGAATGTGTTTAGCTTTGGATCTTGGAAATGATATGAATGTTTGGAATAAAAGGATAAGGCAAGGTACTCCTCTGATCAAAGATTTCCTAAACCAAATCAGGCCTCTTTTATCTGGTTATTAAGTCCTCGGGGTCCTTTATCACCTATCTGCCCAAGGTCTTGTGATCTGGGATAGTTGGCCCAAAGTCGTTACATGGATAAAGAGAAAAGTCTGGGTGAAGGATTAACTATGCAATTAATTAAATTAATCATTTGTTTTTATTTCTTGATGAAGAAAAGTTTTTGCATACGAAATATTTAATTGCATTTTTTTTTGTTTTTGATCATGAGTGCGTGGTGTTGAAAGGTATTGCGGAATAAGGCATTACTTCACACCCCTTGTCATCTAGATGGTAATAGGATGAAATTGGTGGAAGATCCTAAGCTAATATGCGTTTCAGTTCCTGCAATTCAGTCTATTCATGCTTTTATTAAAACTATTCTTTAGTCACTGTTTGCGAAAACTAATAGCTTAGAGCAAATTGATTTTTTCGATTGTCATTTTGCTTGTTTTTCTTCTGCTTATGTTTGATCCCGGAGTTTGATGTTTCAGTTTGAAGCAGTTATATTCTTTATTTGCTTGAGGACAAGCAAAAGCTAAGTGTGGGGTAGTTGATAAGTGCGGAATTTATCTATATTTCTATGCTTAATGTGATTAATATTTTATTGTTTTATATGACAAAATCCTTACTTATATGTTATTTTATGTTATATGCAAAGGACTTCCCTTACTTGTGGTTTTATGCTAAAACATGTAAAAATACTGAAGAAAAGGGTCTAGATACATGTTCCAAGAGCTTAACGATCAAGACGGGACCAAACGGGAGCAAAAACAACCATTCTGGTGCATTTTAAGGTATGTCCGGGTTTGTGTACTTGTTTACAAACCAGGACCAACCAATTGATCAAGCTTCTGCCATGTTTTTATGTTGGTCCGGGGTTGTGTACTTGTTTACAAACCCGGACCATTCTCTCGAAGACTTATCTGCCTATTTTCAGACATGGTCCGGGTTTACGTACTTGTTTGTAAACCCGGACCATCTTTCAGAGAAACCTACTGCCTAGTTTAAAAGGTGGTCCAGGTTTGCGTACTTGTTTGCAAACTCGGACCAATGGTAGCGAAGGGCCGGAATATGGTTACAATACTGAAATAAAAGTTAAAAACTTTTATCATTTACAAAAGAGAAACGCGGGGGGATAAATAGAACACAGAGAGAAGATTAACTGACAAAACCTAGCTACACAGAAAGAGAGAGGAGGACAGTAGTTCATTGCAGATTGGAGATAACAGAGCATTTTGGGGATTACGACATCAGATTTCCATTACAGATTTGATGGCTTTCTCTTTGTTTATACTTATTCTCTGATTTTCTAGTCAATTATTATAGATTACTAGTTTGTCTACTTACAAGTGAGAACTGTGGCATTCAATAGACTACAGAAGCAAAACCAGTTAATTTAGAGACGGTAATTCCTCTAAAATATTAGCTGATTATCTAACTAGGTCGTACTTAAAGCTGTTAGTAATCAGGAAATTCATAACGAGAGTTAGGGTTTGGTAATTGCTAATTATATTTCACCGAGCGGGAGACCGAATGTGAAATAATCTGATCTAGGATTTTAATCTAGAATTTGGTAAACACATTGAGAAGGGAATCAAGAATTAGAAGGAGTAGTAAACCGGGATTTCTCCCATAATTATCAAGAAAACCAACACTTTCCTTTCTGCAGTTCTTGTTCTTGTTTATTTTATTTAATTTTAGAATTACAATTTCATCGATTAAACCCCCCAATTTCCTGTTTTCAGATTTCATTAATTTAATAGTTGTTTTAGATTAAGATTAGACTAGACACTACCTCCTTGGTTCGATAACCTAGGGAATACTTTCTACGAAAACTTGTTACAAAGACTGGTACACTTGCCGAATTAGGTTTAACCCCAACATTTATGCTATCTAAAGTTATGGTTATATCCTAGCATATGGTTGGTAAGGTTTGTACCTTGTAGGTACTTTGGAAGGTTCGTCATCAATTATCATGATTACTTACTTGAATGGTGTAATAATGGAATAATTTGGTACATGTTTGTTTTGATGCTCTGTGAATGTAGTGAGCCTGGTGGAAGGTTGAACTTGGTCTTGGACAAATCAAAGGATAACTGGACACAAAATTGGGTGGAAAGGTAATTAAACTTGAAGCTACCTAAAACTTGGTATTAGAAATGAATGATATTGGTGTTGTGCTTACTCTTTATTGATGTGGTGGCTTTGTGCTGTCTGTTATTTGATAACATATGGTTATGGATAATCTTGGAAATGTATTGGAATGCTTACGAGCACTTGGTTAGGGTGACTTGCATTGCCACACAGGTTGGGAGTTATTGTAAATGAGAATAGTAAGATTTATGGATCCCTAATGTGTGACTTGTGAGTCTGGTATATTTGAACATCATAGGAGGGAGCTCAAGCTTTAAGGACGGAGATTTATTTTAGGGAAGGGGAGTAGTGAAGTACCCTAAAATTATATTTTTGTACTTTAAGACCTTTAAGCATAGTTTTAATCATTTTACGGTAAAATTGGAATAGACCCTTAATGAAGTGGTTTTGAGGGTTGGGATGTATTCCATGGTTTAGAATGTTCTGTTTCTTAAGTTGAGGCAAAGAGATATTTTGGTCATTTTGACCTAGTGTTGACTTTGACCACATAGGGGCATTTTTTATAATTTGCCCAAAAGCTGAAATTTGAATTTGGATCGATTTATAACCATTCTTTAGGGTCATGCAAATTAATCCATAAACTTTTGGGTAAATCTGAATTCAACTCTAGTCAAAATTACCAATTTACCCTTAGTGCACAAAATGTCATTTTTGACCTTAGGTGATGTTTTAACCTCTAAAATTATTTTATCTTATGAAGCACGACCCTTATCCTTTAATAACTTGGGAATTTCAATACACCTTTTATTCAGAATTTAACTAAAATAGATTTTCCAACTTATTTAAGTTTCCTACTACTCTAATAAATTACTTAATATTTTATTTTCTTCCCTCTCTTCTCTTATGATGACCCCAAGGTTGGAAATTGGCATATTTCTCTCCTATTTTTTCCTCTGTTCGGCACCATTTCAGCACTTACAAAGGTTAGAATTTCATCCTTTTTCCTTCATCGATTCTTGCCAATTTGTGCTCTAAACTAGTCTTATGCTTTCTAGTTAGATTTGTGTCTACTATCCCTTCCTTCCAGGCATTGCAAGTTCTAGAATTCATTGTTGCTGGGTAAGTTCTCTCACTCTTTTCCATGGGTTTAATCATTGTTATCTCTTATATCTCTTCTTAAAAAAGTTGCCTAGAATTAGAGGATGAACTAGTGTGATTTGGAAGGGTGTTAGTGGGTGTCAAATTGGGTAGGGTTTCTGCAGGATTTTTCACATATTCCTTTGAGGATTTTGACTTGAGTATTGATTTGTTGTTGGTTGTGACCGGTTGTTCTTTGGAAGTGCTCGGTATGCCCTTGTCTTCAAAGAGAAGGTAACCTAGTCATTTAGTTGTTCTAGGGTATAACTATATTGTGTATTCTGGATTATGTGTTATACTGTTGTGATAACTTGACACATGATTGGTAAGGTGATGGTCCTAATTGCTTGAAAGGTTTGACACATGGTAAGTGATGGATTGACATGGTATGGAGTTTAAGGTAATGGATTTGATAAAGGTAAATTATTGTATTAGATGTAGATTTTGAAATGGTAAAATATCGTGGTAATTGTTGAATTGGTATGGTGTGAAACTAGTGGTAATTAATTTGGTCATGGTAATGTGTAATACTGATTATGGATTTGGTGAGGGTAATGAGTTGTAATGTAATAGGTTGAGGTGAATTGGAATGTGATTGATTTTGTTTGGTTTTGAACTAAGGTCCCATGTGATGGAATGGTTACCCAAGGGGTTGTGGACCATGCAGTCCTTTGTCATACGATCGGTGTGCCTGTGGGTATTTATGGATGTTTGTGGACTCAATAGAGTCTTTTACTCTAGGTTACCACCTCTTGTAGTTGACGAACTCTTGGGGTGTGCACACTAAAAGGCTAGAGCAGAATAGTGCTCTCATAGAGAAAGTGTGGCTTGGGAAAAGAGCAAGCTTCCATTGGTTGATGTTGTGAGTAATTTATGGATTGTCTTGTTACTAAAATTATGGCATGGACACTGATATTGTATCTGGTTGTGGTGTATGGACAGTTGTCTAAACATGTAAGCCATATCTTTCATATTTACAGTTTGTATTTGTTGTCTCCTGATGCTAGTGTTACTCAACTGTGCTAACAACTTTGTTTGTGTTTTCTTAATGTGGTGTTGAACAGATGAACGATCAAGATTGAGGGTGTGGGCTTGGGGAGTGGTCATCTAGTTCCTTAGATATTAGATTGATGAGGGATTAAGTTGTGAATCGACTTAGAACTCAAGTTTGGTTTGAAACTCAATTTTGAAACATTATTAGTTTACAATATTTTTAACTTTGTTTGTCTTGGATTAATATGTTGAGAATAGTGACCAGTTTCCTAAGATAGTCACGACTAATTCCTTGTAAAAGGGAACTTTTGTCCTTAGATAAGATTGTTAATAAGACGGTATTCCTTAACTTGTAGCCTTAACGCTCTTTTGAGTGTGGCGGTGGCACCTAGGTTAATAATGTCTTCCACTGTCATAAGTGGAACTTGAATTTAGGGGTGTTACAGTTACGGTATTATGAGGGAGACAAACCCTTTATTTCTGGTGGTTGAATAGCGTTGTTGATCTTTAAGGTATTAAGAGGGAGACGGACCCTTTTGTATCTAGCGGTTGAATTGAGTTTTTGATCTATAAGATGGTATGAGGGAGATGGACCCTTTGTATCCTGTAGTTGAATAAAGTTGTTGATTTATGAGGGAGACTAGCCCTTTTGTATCTGGTGGTTGATCATTCTACATTTTTTATGGTGTTATGATAGAGACAAACCCTTTATATTCGGTGGATAATTGTACTATTGATCTTGGAATGTGTATATGAACTGAAAATGAACCTAGATGTATGGAAATGACATAATGGCCTGTTGGGAATGAATTTGACATGTGAGTGTGCGTTCTTCTTGAAGAATCTTCAAAATGTTATGATAAGTTGTAGCATAAAAATATTTTACTATCTCTAACCCTAGGTAGTGTACCTATCGTTTTACGGAAATAGTGAGTGAGTGGGTTGTCAATCTTAGGGACATCTTTCAATTAACTGACATTTTATAAATCTAACTGATAAACCTAAACTAAACTAAGAAAGAAATGTCACTTTTTAGGCTTTAATTACTCTAGTTAAAGGACTAACTCAATAAACAAACATAAAACAAACTAACTTAAGAAATAAAGGTTGAAACTCAAAATCTAAGGAAGCACTGTAAATTGTTCTACAAACCTAAATTTATAAATCTATTAATAAACTCTTCCCTAACTCTGCAATAAACTCAAAAAATATAAATAATTCGTCAACCGGTAAGTTCAAATGAACCCTAATAAGTTGTTAGAACTAGCAGCAGGCTAATCCTCTAATCCGGGCACAAACTAATCACATAAAAAACAGTTTCTATTAGAGACAGATTAACCTATAGGCGGGATCATGCTTCTAGTCATTAATACGGTTTAACTTTCTATGACTTGTTATCTATCTTGAGGAGCAGGTTAATACAGTTTGCTCCATTCAGGGTATTGCTCGAGGAGCAGGGTTCATAAAAGGCCGATTAAATATACATCACTTTTGTCGGTGGTTAGTTGTATTTGAGAACTTATTTCTAATCTCGCTGGTTCATATATACGAGAATTATATATTGGTTACCTTGAGTCAGTGATTGACTTTGATCGTCCAACGACATATTGCTAAGGACGTGGTTTATATATATTGGTTACCTTGAGTCAGTGATTGACTCCGACAATCTATAGCATATTGTTATAGGACGTGGTTTAAGTATACACCATTATGAGGTGATTATTCAATTGGGGATAATACTCAATTTATAGGGTTTATACATACCCGCAAACAGTTAATAATTAAGTAAGACAAGAAACAATCCCCATGGTGAGGATTGTATGAGAATACACAAGTTAAGGTCAAAATCAATAATTTAATTAAAGTCTCGAGACCTAGGAAATAACAAAAGAATGACTCATTCTATCTGATGTTTATTTGGTGATTTGATCCCATGGGATGGATCATCTTGTTGGATTATATGTTATTACTTGCTTGATGTTGAATGTTTATTGTACTTTTAGCATGATTGTTAAATTAAAATCAATCGCATGTTCACTTAACCAACTAGTCGTGTGTAGCCCGGTAGCTCATGGGTTGCATGTTATCATACTCAGCAAGTTGTGCTGAGCCCGTTGTGACCTAACCATTTTTCAGGTACACAATGGAAGACGTCGTTGGAGTGCGGGATTGGGTAGTTAATTGTATACTACCCTCTAGTTTGATATTTTAGGATTATACTTTTGATTAAACGATTTGGTATAGCTTAGATTGCTCAAATGTAATTTGTTTAAGAGTTGTATAATGTGGATTAGACTATCTCTCGGTCATCACTGCGTTATATTTGTATATGTAATTGGAAGCCTTGTTACTCACATGGGTGAGTAAAGACGATAACACCTGAGATTAAGTTGGATGTATTTTTATTTCTGCTACATTGGACAAGTTAGTTATGTCAATGATCGGGTTACGACTTAATTAAGTAGAAGGGGTGTTACACTAGTAGGGGATGTGGAATCAGGTTAGAGAGATTTAGGGTAATCCCGTTCTCTTTCCCTTTCTTGAAAGTAAGAATAACTGACTAAACAAACTACAAGAAACAGAATCATTCTGATTCCCTTTCCTAATTACCTCAAAACAAACGTCCCCTTAACTGATTGTAAATGGTGAATGTGTGAAGCAACCTTTGAGCATATGTTGAAATATTATAATCTTGTGTACTTGAATATTAATAGAATGCAATAAAGGTATATGGGTAACAGGTTAATAGAAAAAAGTGTATTTAAGATTCCATATAATGTTCTTAATGATATACTATATAAGTTCTTCATGTCATTAAATCCAAGTAGTCTATTATAGAATGTATGTGTAAATAGGAGAACTATTTTTCAATACATGCAAATGAGTCAAATTTATACGGTTAAATATTGACTCAGATAGTCAAATTAGACACTTACTTTCGATGCCAGAAAAACAACAAACACAATGTTTCTTTTCATTATTTTTGAACTACAATCTACCTAATCATTTTGTAGCAAAATTGGATTTTTCTTTTAAATATGAGATCTAGGGAGACTGTAGTTGTGTTACTAAGGTGAAAATTTTGGTTTAAGACATATTTCATGCTCACAAAACAAGTAAATTCTCCTAGACAATTTTTTGGATCATTTTCAATCCATCATGATTATTACCTTAGTTTCTCCTGAATTTCTTTACGTTAATACACTTGTGAATACTCATTAGAAAGCTGAAGTCCGTAGCTTCATATCCATCAAGATCCCATTTGAATCCATTACCTATGGCCAAAGTTACGGTCGATAGAAATCAAGTTAGAAACACACCCAAGATACCTGAACCATCTTGAAATGAAGCCACCACTGGCACTATTCTACCCCGATCCTCGTAAGCAGCTAGCAACTTACTATCTAGCCGTAGATGCGGGGTTCAATCCAGCGGTTGAAATTCAAAATGAAAGGATCTAGTCAATCCGTGCCAAACGGGTTTCGCCAATCAGTAACGAGCATTTCAGTGGCTCTCTCCTTAGCTTGTCAATATTTAAATCCATTCTCTCCTTCACTCTCTCCTCGCCATTTACAAGCTAAAGATCCAAAGCCTGAAAATTCCTTCTCCTAGTTTACCCCGATCAATCTGATTCCTGCTCTCCTCTAGAAATCAGTTATGGCAGAAGTTGAAACCCAGACAACAATAGAGACAGCTACTATCGAAGTTGATCCTCCAGCTCAGGATCAGGAGATTCCTGCTGATGTCGGCAACGCGAATCTGAAGAAAACCAAGGCTAAGAAGCCATCTGCACCTAAAAAGCCATCCGCTTACCCTTCTTTCTATGAGGTATCGATCTATATCCTCTTCATCTTTGTCCCCGTTCAAATTGTTTTATCTGTTTAATACTTGAAGAATTAAAAAATGTTTAGATCCTGTTTGTTTGTATACAATCGAACTTTAATCAATATGTTAATAACCATCGATTATTCGGTAAATCTTTCAGATGGTGAGTGATGCGATTTCGACTCTGAAAGAGCGAACTGGATCAAGCCAATACGCAATTGCTAAGTTTGCGGAGGAGAAGCACAAGCAGCTACCTCCGAATTTCAGGAAACTTCTCCTGGTCCAATTGAGGAGATTTGTGTCCTCAGGCAAGCTGGTCAAGGTCAAACACTCTTACAAGCTTCCTGCCAAGAAGGCAGCGCCAGCCCCTGCCAAAGCGAGCAAGACACTTGTTAAAAGAAAACCGGCTGCAGCCAAGGCTAAACCAGCTGGGAATGCGAGATCAGTTGCCAAGGCAAAGCCAAAGGCTAAGGCCACTGCTGGTAGGCCTAAAGCTGGTGCTGCGAAGGCTAAACCCGTCGCTAAGGCCAAGCCAGTTGCTAAAGCTAAGCCTGCCGCTAAGGCTAAGCCAGCTGCCAAGGCTAAACCTGCTGCTGCTGCTACTGGCAAGAGAAAGGCTAAGCCTGCGGCAAAACCTGCTAAAGTTGCGAAAACATCGGCAGCTGCTACCCCTGGGAGGAAAGCTCCGGCTATAGCTAAGAAGGCGGCAAAGAAGGTTGCTCCGGCTAAGAAGGCGGCTCCAGTGAAGAAGAGTAAAGTTGCAAAGAAGACAAAGTCTGTGAAATCTCCAGCTAAGAGGACGTCATCCCGGACTGCCAAGTGAATGTTGTTATAAACTAGGTGTTCCATAGGGTTTTTAGTGATTCGAGGATAATTTTAGTGTGGTAGAGAAGAAATGCGAGATGGACGGTTTGGTTGTGTACACAGGTAGTGTTGTTCTGCCATTATCTTTTTATGTGGGGAATGTGGTTAAGGAAATTGTATACACATGTAGTGACGATGATTCAGTAAAATTAGCAGTGTGTTATTCAATTGTCTTTGTGTGGATAGAGATCCAGTGAAGAGAATAAAACCACCGGAGATTAACATCTTCCAAGGTTGTCCTCATATCATTGCAGACTCTTTGGATACAATCCTAACTAATAAAAAACCCGTTTGGTTAGCTGCTGGATCCCAACCAGCTGTCATAAAATTACATAGGAAGTCTGGAGTTCTTGAAATGGGGATTATGCACAAATTGGATATCTGTAGTTCTAAGGAAAAAAGAAGCCTAACGGTACTTCAAAAAATGAGAGAACTGAGATTGAACTCCAAGATGGGGAGATACGAACTCTGTTTTCTTTCACTCTAGAGCCTTTCCTACGAGGCGAAATGAAATATTTGGTCTCCAACAGTAATGGTGAAATGCATTATCAATTGAAGGATCTTGAAAAATATTGCTGGATCCTTGGTCACCTAGGCTTGATGGTTTTAATGGAAAATTCATTTCTACATATTGGAATCTTATTAAGAAAGATGTGATTTCCTTTTCTACATATTGGAATCTTATTAAGAAAGATGTGATTTCCTTAGTCTCCAACCTCTTCCGGGCTAACAGAGTAGGTTGTAGGATCGGTGGTGAGGGGCTAACAGGGTAGGTTGTAAAGTAGTAGATAGTCTAGCAGACAGACTCTCTAGGTTGTAAAGAAGCAAGAAGACTCACTCGACAAGATTATTTCAATATAAACCCTTTTATTAACCAATAAAACGGTTTAGGAACCTCACTAAGTAGACAAAACCTACTTAGCAAGTGCTTACATAGACCAATAATGTTTCTGATCAGCTCTAGGGAATGTGATAGCAACTAGGAATTACCAAGTACAGATCTAGCTATGTAACGCTAACAATGGAAAGCTTAACAAGGTGACAATGAGCTTTTCTTTTCTCTCACATACAAGGTGCTCTCAATGATTCATGCAATTCAGACAAAAAGTACAATAAAAAACTGAAATAACTAGCTCCTTAAATACTAAGTATCTCAAGACGTTGGGAGAGTCTTCGTCGCCAGAAACTCGGAGTCCAGGTCCTTAATTTTCGGGCTTAACTTGTGGGACGTTGGACTTCGAACATTTCAACCCAAGGATGTTGAACGTTGGTGAGTAGTCGTTGTGGAAGCTGGGACACGTTCGCAAACCTTGAATCTTGGAGTTTGGTACAACGATGAAACGAGTTTTAGACACTCCTTCAATGATTGGACAAACTCCAGCCATGTTTGTTGCAGTAGGACTTGGTTGTTGCTCGAGGGACTCCATGAGCAGGAAGACTCTATCCTTAGCAACACATAGGGTTCCAACATCACCCTCATTCCAAAGTTCCTATGGGCAGTTAATCTATCTGACTTTAGACTAATTTCTCTCTGAGAGTAATCTATAGGTTAGCAAACATAATCAAACCTTAAAGTCTGCCTTATAACTGATAATGTTATTCTGACTGATGAACTCCATCATCATATCTCCAGTATAACATATGTAAAGATTTGAACGCAGCTTCGTTGATCAAGTTCTCATAAGCTTCAATTTCCTTGATTACTGAAGAATACCAATAATGAAATGTATAACTTTAGCACATAAAAAATTGTTGATTAGTGGCCCCTCTTCCTCTTTCTTACGACAAACCAGAGGAATTAGACAAAGGGATCCTTTATCCTCTTTCACTTTGTTCTTGCTGAGGAAGCATTATCTAGTGGCCTCAACCAGGCAATGCATAACAATTTATACAATGGTGTGGTGATAAAGAAAAATGCCCCATGTTTGATGTATACTAAGAATACTTCTCTATGTGATTATGATGATGGTTTGAGTATAATAACGGGTAACAAAGAAGGAGACACCAAGATTTACGTGGTTCAACCTAATCCGCGGGGGGTTTGACAGATGTTCTTAGTAGAATAATGTGAGTAAAAGTGATGAAGAGGAGTGATGAAACTAGCTAGTGCTCCGGATACGTCATCGACCTGTCGTGAACATGTCGTTGATCAAGTAAATTGATAGTTTAGGAAAAGACTTGATAAACTTTAAACTGGAACCTCTTATTCGATTGAAATTTACACTCTAGAAATTCACTTAATCTCTCTCCGCCCAACCTATGAACTAAGAGATAGTTTAGGACTTATCACCAAAGTCCTCTACCCTTCTTGACAGCTAGGGCTTCCCAAAAAATTCCAAAACCGCGGTATCCGACCGAAACCGAAGTGAACCGTACCTGTTTTCAGGTTAACCGTACCTTATCTTGCGGTGTGGTTAACCGAACCGTGTAAATTGACCGGCTTCGGTTTCGATAACAGTATTGAATTTTCTAGAACGGTTAATCGCATGGTTAACTGTGATTAACCGATTATATGAACAATGAAAAACTTCAATTATTAATGCTCACCTTATATAATAATTAATGCTAGCTATTGAGGGAATATACATATTATTATATTTTTTGTCACATATGTTTGATTTGTCATTCATGATTTAGGTGAATGATCAATGTTGTACTATAATATTAATGGTAGGGGTCTCATCAATAAAAAAGTATACGGCTACAAGGTTAACTGATTAAACCGAACTGAACTAAAGGTTAACCGGTCTAAACGGAATGGTAATGGAATTGAATTTTAGAAAACCAAATTAAACGGTTAATCGAATCCGGTTAACCGATCTAAATGGAATGGTAATGGAATTGAATTTTAAAAAACCGAAGATCCGGTTAACCGAAAGCGGTTAACCTACCATGGGCAGCCCTACTGACAGCAGGTCTACGGTTCCCTAACTGTTCCTCGACTAGTCAGTCTACCAAATACCAAAAGTATTAAGTTGATTACACAGTTTGACTTCACTCATTAACTCTCTAGCAATCACACACACTTAGATGCACACTGTATGACTCATGCTTACACTTATTGTTCTTATTTTTCACGTTTGTTTCATCTTACTATCTAATGTGACATGCATCGAATATATATACATAAGCAAGTTAACTTATAACAACCACTCTATGATGAGCTATACACTAGGAGTCGGTTGCCGCCTGTTCCCAACAGAATAGCTCTGCACACGGTAGGTGCTAAAAAGAATTTTAATAGGGGAAAATATATACAAAAATGAACAAAAGAATCCTACTAAATCTAATACGGGTAGCAAAAATCCCGGTCGGAATAAAATGCAAGTAAATTACGACCAAGAGTATCGAACCCAAGAGACTTAATAGAAAATTAGTCCTAATCCTTGGTAATTGCCTAATTCTAACAAAAGGGGGGAAAATGAACATTAATTTCAATTTAGAAAACTATCTAATAATCTAACTAAATGGGTTATTTACAATGAATTATCCTAGGTTCGGGATTACAATCAACCTAATCAAGAATATGATCATAAAATTTAACCAACAAGTCTCGAATTAACCAAACATATGAACACGCCGGATGTCATGATGGACACGAACGCACGACACATTCAATACACCCGACATGTTCAAATTGTTAATATTTTTTCCAGTTTCAGGTCTGATAACAGGAAACTCACCATCCATTATCGAATCCAGCATATGTCATGCCGAGAAACGAACAAGATAGTGGGGAAACATGGATTAATTCCTAATCTTAAATGCTAACTCCTAAATCTTAGAAGATAACAACAAAGACCATTAAGATTTCCTAACCCATTCTACTCTTGGCTGGTCATCCTTGAGTAGAACTTGAAAGAAGAGAATAAGTGGCCAACATTATTCACTTGCTTAAGGAACCAAATCTTAATGAATGCTTGAAATTATGTTGAATGATCATATTGTTTACAAAGAAGAATTCATCCCTAACCAAGAACAACAAGGAATTTTACTTAACCATCTATACAATACAAGAAGAATACAAAGAGGAAAAGGA
This sequence comes from Limonium bicolor, assembly GCA_023374045.1. Taxonomy (NCBI): domain Eukaryota; kingdom Viridiplantae; phylum Streptophyta; class Magnoliopsida; order Caryophyllales; family Plumbaginaceae; genus Limonium; species Limonium bicolor. The sequence continues at coordinate 61,314,583 of CM041779.1, read as the reverse complement.
AATCAAACTTGGTGATAATTCCCTCGAACCCGATAGAAATCTTCTTCTCCTCGTGGATGGATGTGCAGTACTCCTTGGTAGAAGTGGTACGGTATTTTGTAGAGTATGAGTCGTGTATAATAAGTGTTGAAGTCTCAGACCTTCGGCCTATTTATAGACAAAAGAGATCTTGTAGTGAAAAGAGAGATCAATTGAATTCTGTGTTTCCGAATGATCACATGGGTAGGGTATTTATAGGTGTTGGAAGTGATTCTATGGAAAGATATATCTTAAATGACGTCTTTCCATAAAGAAACACCTCCAAGACATGTCTTTACCAAAAGATACCTTTACCCTACTTGTATTGGTATGGAAAGACACATCACCAAATGATGTCTTTCTATAGTGTCTTCCCATCCAAAAGACATCTTTCCAACTAAAAGACACCTCTTCACCACGAGGCACCTTTTCACCACTGAACACCTTTTCACCATGAGACACCTTTTCACCAAAAGACACCTTTTCACCAAAAGACACCTTTTCACCAAAAGACACCTTTTCACCAAAAGACACCTTTTCACCACAAGACACCTTCTCACCAAAATACACCTTTTCACCAAAAGACACCTTTTCACCAAATCCACGTGAAAAGGTGCTTATGCCGGACAGGGGATGTTTGACACCATACCTGGTATCGGCTGGTGTGTTAACGGTAATTAACTGCTAACTTCTAGTGAACCGAGATGACTTCCTGCTTGTGCGGGCTAGGGATACCCGACACAACATTCGGCATATCTTCTGCGTTGCTCATAGTGATGCCGTGAATCGGACATTCGACATCAGTAAAACTTCATCCTTTGATTAGAGATTTATTCCTAACACGAAAACATAGCAAACATAAGTCTGAACTTATAAAAATGAACTTTGTATGTAAGATAATATAAAAACTATTATTTTATCCTTATTTTGATTAATATTCCTATAATTCTAACCTCTAAAATATGATAAGTTTAAGGCTTATCAGTAGGCTGATCTCCAACTTGGTTGTAGGCGCAACCATGACACGTGCCGCTCACTAGTTGGACACGTTGGAGGCAAGAGCTCAGGTGGTCGGTTGCTCTTTGTGATGTCCACTTGCCTAGTCTGATGGCTTCATTAATGTTGCATAATTAATGCCTCTTTATTGCTCAGTTCATGTCTTGTTATCTTGTTCATAATTGTTCTATTTTCAACAAGACTTTGTCCTGAAATTTACCAACTTCTATGTAGACGCATATGTTGTGGGTTTACTTGTTCTCGACTGATATATCTGGTCTTTTGAACATTTCTGATCATAGGAGGGATATATGATTAGCATTCTTAATAATATGGTTAAGTATGACTAATTATACCGTACCAACACTAGTCCCCAAACTATCACTTTTGGAGTTTGCGAGGGAAGGGACTTAAGAAGTTAGTTCGGGTTTTGCTTTAAAAGAAAAAATTGAAACAAAGGAAGAGTTTGAGAGGTTTTTCCTAGGCGGTTCTCCATATCCACTAGTCCCTCAAGTTTGACTTTCGGGTCTTGGGCGGGAAGATGAACTTTTTGAGATGTTTGTTTTTGTGGTACTGACCAAGATGAGGAGGTTCCACGTGGATCGCTGAGGGCTTAATTTGGAAAATGGAGCGTCAGGTGACAGGACTGGTGTGAGGCGACGCATTTGTCAGCAATTGAGGGTACATTACCAATGCTATCCGATCATCGCTTTTGGCAGTGACGACTATACGGAGTGGGATGCGTGGCCTGTTTTGATTGAAGCATTGAAAGGTCGGATGAGAAAGTTACAAAAACGTTACAGGCGGTCATTGAGTTTGCTCGGCTATAAATACCGCTGGGTGCAAAGGAGATAGTTGCATCTCTCTTTCTTGCCTTTGTAGGCTGTTTGTTGCTTTTTTTTTCTACTTGTCAGAAATGGCTTTGTTGCCCATAGTTGCTGAGGTTGTCATTAAACTAAGAGGGCCAATGCACGGCGGTAGAGTACTAGATGGTTTGGTGTTTCGAGATTGGTTGGCTACGTGGCCGATGATCGTGGCGGTGGTGATGGAGTTACCGATTGCTGAGGTGTTGATGGTGTAGACAAAGTTGGAAGGGGATTTGATTGTGAAAATGGCGGCAGAGGGAGGGTCTCCACTGATCTGGAAGAGGATTCGATAGAATGCTTTTCCCAGGTTGGAAGTGGTTTCTTTAGGTCGCCGAAGTGGCGGCTTCTCTACGCTCCTGCATTGTGGGAGTAGTCTGGGCCAACATGCGTTGGTTCTCCTATAATGCAATTGGGATGGAAAAAAGGAGTGGAACAGGGTGTCTCCCGCATTGAATGGTATTCTTGGGGGTGATGACGTGTTGCTCCCAGCGGCTGTCCCAGTGGTGGTCCTCGGAGACCATACGACGCTAGAGCTCTCACCCGTGTGAGAACTTTCCTGGAGTGAGTGCTGCACAAGGGATCGTGTCGGGTGTCTCCTGGTGGTGGAGTTAAGTGTTTGTGTGCACCACAAACTAGTCTGTCACCAGTTAC